>OX421472.1:14182478-14432478 GCA_949126895.1 Eilema caniola | reverse complement strand
GGACATATGTGGAAAAAGTAAAAAATTAAAAAAAATATGGTAAAGACCTGTGTGTATATGTTGTGGTGTGTGTAGGTGGTCAGTTGGTATATTTTGTTACTAACTGGTGAGGTGGGTGGTTCGAAACATTTTTCCTAATTGACTAACCAGGTGGACAACTCAGGTGGTCGGTTGGAAGCAGGGAAGCGTCATAGTTCATTATATTTTAATTTATTTTATTTTTTAACATACTTATTTATTTTATTAATTTATTTATTACTAATTTTTGTAAAAAAAATTTGCAGGTATTTGTTTAAGAGATCTTATTATTTTAGTGATTATGAGTGTAGAAAACCCTAGCAGTGGTGGGCAAACTTTCTTTAAGAAATTTTAGAGGAGGGCCAGACTGATACCTCCCCCCCGAACTGGTGGAAGAGGTTCTGTCAGACTGGCACTGTCTGAAACGCACACCATCTGTGGGTCGTGGTTGCTGAAGGTGAGATTGGCTGAGACATATTTCGCGGGCACCTTGGCTGACCCAGTGCCATCTCTTTCGACCTGGCCCCCTTCGGGTGTGGAGACCGCGGAGTACCAATCTGCCCCTGGGTATAGAGCTTCCGTAGCCTACTTGAATTCACCCCCAGGCCTACACTCATGGCGAACAGAGGTCATTTGGCCATCCCTGCCCTGGCGTGAGCTACCCTAATCGGGTTGAGAGATCAACATTATGTACTAATAAAAAAATACATGAAACATTAAGTATGAAAATTGAGGAGTGAAGAACATTATGCTTTCACTTAATTTTTTTTTACTTTATTCCCAATCAAAAATCACCTCAATCATGACAGGAAAACGTTCGACCTAAAGAACACTTGTTGACTAGCCTAATTCATATAAAGGCGTGAATTTAAATTTGTATGAAGCACACTAAATATTGCATATTGCAATGATTTCAGAATGTCGTATTTGGATACAAGGCACTGGTAGACTTATACCTGCTTTAAGAACACTCGAAGAACTGATGATTCTCAAACAGATCTTCATAATTTACATTCAAGAAACAACGCCATCTCATCGGCTTTCAAATAAGGGAAGGTTAGTAAGTATGAGTTTTACATTAAAAAACTTAAGACGAACCCTATATCTTAACCATAGACGGCCAGTCCACTCTTGTTATTCAGTAAACTATTTTCTTCTAAAACTGAGTGCTAATCTCGGTCATATTCAAAACTTGCACTCTGGAGCACGGGGTCCGCTCTCATGCTTTTCCATTAATTAGTTAGTTCTGACTTTTATGGGAGTGACTGCCGTCTGAGGAAAGCCTGCTGCAGAGCCTCGTCTGTTAATCTATTACTGGCGTGCAGGTGAGACTAAATTGGGTCGCGAAGATAAACGTAAAGGTATGGGCCTATGTAAATTCTGTATTTTAGTGGCAGCTAAGGAAAACTATCAAAAACACTACTATAACCCTTTAAAAATACAATTAAAAAAGTATATAAATTAGAAAAAGTATATTTATGTATATTTTATTTATTTAAGTTTAATATATTTTTATATTTTGTATGTATTATTGTTGTTCATTAGTGTACCTACTTCACTGAATAAAAATATAATAGTATATTATGGTACTATGGTATATACTTATATAACGTTGGTGATTACCGCTGAGACGCCATTGATTAAAGAGAGCCGAAGATGGTAATCAACAATATAAACGTGTATCATATGACGTTTTTCAATTCACTTATGAATAAAATAACACGTAAAATTTATATTTACCTTCAGTTTTCATGTAGTAAACATTCCATTACGTTAAGGACTTCACATCAATCACATCATATATGTTGTGGATGTTGTACAGTATATGTGTTTATATCGGGCGGTGTACTAGGTACAGTGAATTGAAATTGAAATATTTATTATAAAAATTTGAAAGTGTTATAATAGAACTGTATAGGGGTGACATAATTGGCATTTTTTCAAATATTCTCTATATGCTAGTCCCAATGGAAATACACCTCAATTATAGTGAACAAAAAGTTTAACCCAAAGAACCACTTGTTGACTGGCCTAATACTATTCATATCAATAGGCACTTTTAAATTTATCATACTTTATTCGACGTTCACTATTGATATCCGCACACTAAATATATAATATATTTATGATTTCAGGATCTCGTAATTGGATACAAGGCGCTGGTAGACCTTATACACGTACGTGCTTTAAGAACACTCAAAGAGCTGATGATTCTCAAACAGATCTTAAATCGACCTGTTCGACAGCCTGGTGCACCTGCGGACCTACCAAGGGCTTACAAGATGGCCCAGTTGATCTCTTCGCTCCGAGGAGAGCCAAGAGACTTGTTGGCCCACCTCCCAGTCACGGAGGCATCATATAAGACAGCGAGGGCTGTGCTCCACGAGCGGTACCAGAATCAGCGTCGTCTGGTGGACGCCTAGTTGGGCCGCCTGTTTGGATTGCCACGGGTGTCAAAGTTTGCACAGATTTACATTCAAGAATCATCGCCTTCTCGTCAGATTTCAAATAAAGAAAACTACGTTAAGAAACGGTAAATCCGTTTGGAATTTACTCATTGGGCTTTATAAACAAAATGTGCAATTTTAAGTAATCTGAGAAACAATATTGTATTACTCAACGTTTCTATTGTTTTAGGGTGCTTACATAGAGAAAGAGGTTACCAGCTACCTGCACTGGTGTAAGTGTACACGGAGTAGGGTGTGTATAAATGAGTTTGCATGGTGGACAGTTTTCTATTTCTTCATTCTTTTTTGTTAAAATCTATGCCATCCTAATATTATAAAGCTAGAGAGTTTGTTTGAATGTGCTAATCTTAGGTTCCAACTAAAAATATTTTTTTTTGGCTAATTTAAACAGGTAACTGTGTCTGTATAGAAGTTAAACATGCACCGACCTGGTCTTTTCTCTATGTACGCGCCCTTACGACATGTGTCTCTATCGTGTAACTATTTTGAATGTTAATCCAGTCAAAATAGTCGAAATAAGATTGTTAGCTTGCATAAATTCGCACAGAACTGAAAATTCGTGGAGGTCTTAAATATACCATAATGAAAGAAATATCAAAGTCCCCATCGATTGGACTTGTGCATTTTTTATTCAACTTTAAAAGATCACATAAATTGGATTCTTGCACTTTTCTCGTAAATACCAAATATTATCGCATAATTATGTTAGACAGCGTTGTACATCATGTAGTTACGTAAAAGAATGGCCTCAAACTGTTTTTTGTGCGAATCACCATTTCAGAGATACCGCAACCTCAAAATTGGAAGGAGGTAAAATATTGAATGAAATTTAGTAGTGGAAGTTCATTCCCGTTCGTTACTTATTCGTAATCGTTAGTTATTTTAGCCGAAAATATCCAAAAATCCCTTCTTAGAAGATGCGAACAATATGAAACGTTTCTACTGGCAAAATTTTAAATCTATAAAACCAGCGGTTTAGGCTCTGCGTTGAGTGGGAACAAGTTAGTATACTATAACAGAATACGACTTCTTCCAGTTTTCAAATCGTGAAATATTCGACTTGATTATCCATACATAAAAATACAAGCCAAATTCTGTAGGTAATTACACGATCTACAACTTTGTCTAAGTATTTTTTGCACTAACACTTGTTTACGAGAAAAATGTGAGAATCCAATGTTTTGTTGTTTAATAAGTATTAAAATTTAATAAATGAAATTAAAAAAAAAATGCACAATTCCAATCCATGAAAACTTTGGATATTACTTTTACTTTTATTCATTTAAATTAAGAGCTTACAATTATACTACAGAATAATACTAAATAATAAAAATTATGCTATATAATACATACAAAAATAACATAAAAGAGGGAAAGAGACTGCTACTTTAGGCATCGAAAAATTCCTCCCCATCGACCTCTACTGGTACCGTGCCTAAAAGGCTGGCGGCATTACCACGCTGAATAGCGATACTAATTCTTTGAGCGAGGTAAAGGCCAGCCCTATGATCACGGGAAGAGTCGATTAGGCGACCATCAATTTTTATTTCTATGCGAATTTGTGAAAACTGTCCTGATTATTAAAATAAATTTATTCGTAGGTGCCTAGGATATATTTTTTTTAATTTTTACTTGCAGCATATCAGTGCAAGGGGATCGCTCTCGAAGCCGACGGGTACACGACATATTGTCATAATATTATTAGTAAATATCTATTTTAGTAATGTTTTATACATAAGAGTGCTGAAAAACATAGTATGATACACGTGTGTATAGATGATTACTGTCACCGGCTCTCTTAAGATCCATCTGGCGGCTCGGGTAATCACCAACTTTATATCACACACTTGTACCATAGTTTATTAAAGAGGTACCTACTATACCTACTGATTAAGATTGAATTGATATTATGAATTGTGAATATAATTCAATGAAATAGGGATAATAATATTATAATATATATATATATTATCGTTATAGTGAGAGAAATGGTTAATGTGCACATTACCTAGATAATCTGCAGAGTATCTGATACGATCAGTTAACGTGCGAATTTTAATTAATAAAGGTCCTTTTCGCACTTTACCTAGTTAATTTGCGTAATAATAATAATAACGGATGCCTGCAGGTCTAAAATTACCACATTGTATGTTTCATATTCTGATTTAATATTTGTAAATAATCAAATTTAAAATGCGGTAGACGGTGAACGAAATACTGTTATTCCAACTGTTCCCGAAGCGAAGCGAAGCTTTACGGGGCTCTTATTTTATTGTGCATTATCAGAAGAAAACCCACGAAGGTTATGTCGGAGGTCTCGCACTGTTTACGTATTTTTGATAAGTTTTGCGTTCAGAAGTTAGTGAATTAATGATTGTTTAGACGTTATTAGTAATTTGTAGTGTGTGCAACTTATTGAGATTTTGACTGTTTACCAAGTATTCGGTCATCTTGTCTGCTTCGATATTTCTGATGGCAACTGTACCTATGTTATCTAAATCATTTTGAAAAGCATATAATAAAAAAAAGGAATTGTCAATCCTTGTACATTATATTACTAATAGGATTTCATTTTATATTAATAGTCATTTACACTGGAAAATCACGTCTCGATTTTCTATTGTAAAAACAAACATAAGTTGTAGCTTAGGTTTTAAGCTAGAACTTATGTTTGTACGTATTTTTTGTATTTTTAATCGAATAGGTCAACAATTGGGACAGTACTTGAACTCATGACCAATTCCTCCTATTCTAGAGGCACTTAGATACCAGGTCCTGTCCTTGAAAGCTACAATTGATAGGAAAAAATTGCATGCTAGTATTTTTAAATTTCAATAACATATACGTACAAATACACTTTTTTTATGTACAGTGGAACAGGTTGAAACTTATCAAGTAAAAGTAGAAACGATTGTCACCTAGTTTAACGTGCATGTATTAGATAAATTTTTATTGCCACTTTTTGTATCTACATACGTTGAAACAGGTTGAAACTTAGTAAATAAATGGTTCATCTTTTGTCACCTACTATTAGGTGCATGTATTCTATAAATTTTTCATTGCTATTTTTTGTATCTACATGCGTAGGAACAGGTGGAAACCAATTAAATAATGAGTATGTATTGTCACCTAGTTTTAATTTTAAGTGCATGTATTGTATAAATTTTGACGTGACAACGTCTTATAAATTGGTTTGCCGGGTGACACTTCAAGAAACTGCGTTACGCTCCGCGCGTTACGCTCCGCGTTGAGAGCGAGCGAGTGAGAGGCACGCGTCCCTTCCAGCCCGCCTAAGAGCGAGAGAGACAGACATAACATCCTTCTTCCTACTATACGAATGAATATTCACATTAAAATTATTTTACCACTCAAAGTCGTTGTCACGTAAAACTTTCGCCTGTATACCGACTTTACAGGCAATCAATTTTTTTCATTTCTACTTTTTGCATCTACATACGTAGGAACAGGCTGAAACTTATAAAATAAAGAGTATATATTTTCAACTAGTTTTAAGTGCATGTATTGTATAAATTTTTCATTTCTACTCTTTGTATCTACATACGTAGGAACAGGTTGAAACTTATTAAACAAAGATGTCACCTAGTTTTAAGTGAATGTATTGTATAATTTTTTCATTGCCCCGTTTTGTATCTACATACTTAGGAACAGGTTAAAACTTATTAAATAAAGAGTATAAATTGTCACCTAGTTTTAAGTGCATGTATTGTATGAAATCTCACTAATTGTTTGTGTAACATTTTTTTAGACAAATAAAGATTAAAAATATGTATTTGAATTTTTTTTGATTTTCCATAATATTTGAAGGCATTGAGTGAATAATCGATTCGACGTTCAAATAATCGGTTTGAATCGATAAAAGGACGAATTTAATCGATAGTTTATTAGGCGATTATTGTAAAACATCTCTTTAGCACATCTCTACCCGGCGTCGGCAAATCTGATGAACGAATGAATGGTTAAATCCAGTCAGCTGAACTCGGTCCTTCGTACTGCCTCCTCTTAAACTCTTATATACTCTTTGGCATTATTTTTTCCTTCGAATCGGATTGTCTGATTGGATTATTTTATGCGTGTTGTTGAAATGAAATTTATACAGAGTTAGAACCGATCAATTCGAGTATTCAGTCGCATGGTGCTGAACATCTAATTTTCTTTGTGATGTGATAATAGTTATCTGCGTAATCATATTCAATCGTCATCAACATGTTACATGAATATTATGTATCGTCTGTTTATGTGTGGTTAACGGATTGTGATGAATAATTCTGACAAGGACGCAATTGGTGTGCATTATTATCAGTTGGCTAAATGACGTCGCCGGGCGAAACAAGGACACATCTTGGAATGCATTCGACAATGGCTAGCCAAATGGCGCTTAGCACGCCAACAGCGAAGTTTGGGCTAACTGCGGGCGTGCCAGCGCCGGCAATTACCTACGATCTTCAAGCTGTTCATAGCGGGGAGTCTTCATCTGAAACCCAATCACCAGGTATACCAGCTGTTAAAGCTAGCGATCGAGAAGCCCGCATCATAGCTGAAAAACAACGCCGGAGTCAATACAATTCTCAAATTAATACTATGATGTCTTTGTTGTCTGACATAGTGCACTCACAACGTAAAGTTGATAAGACAAGCGTATTGAGACTAGCAGCCAACAAACTCCGTAACGAGCACATTTTCGGTGACACGATTAAATGTGAACACATCGAAACATGGTCGGAATCTTTCTTGAAATATTTCGACCTGCTGGGCGGTGTTATGTTTGGGATAACATGTCGTGGGCGTATATTCGTTGTATCACCCAATGTGCAGGAAAAGTTAGGATATTGTCATATAGACCTATTAGGGCAAGATTTTTACAACTATGTTCATCCAGAAGATGCGGCAATTCTTCGTCGCCATATTTACCCTCCACAACTTCAATCTCATTGTGATAATGAATTATTTGAGCAACATCACAACTTTCGTATTCGCATCATGAGAGCTGGTGCTCGTTCTGACCCACCTAGATATGAGCGTTGTCACATAGATGGTACAATGAGACGATCCGATAAAGCTACTTCGAGTGGAGTCCAGGATGAACAAATAATTAGAAGACAACGAGTTAGGACTAATAGAACATTCTTATCCAGTGGAAATGATTTTGTCTTTATTGGAATGATTCATATACTATCAACTGCAATGCCAGCTCGTATTCTGCCACCAACTGCATACTCCGAATATTGGACAAGGCATCTGATAGATGGCCGCATAGTTCAGTGTGATCAAAGTATATCTTTGGCAACAGGTTATATGACAGAAGAAGTAACTGGGACTTCGGCTTTTGTGTTTATGCACAAAGAAGATGTGCGTTGGGTTATCTGTGTATTGCGGCAAATGTATGATGAAAGTAGAGAATTTGGGGAATCTTATTACCGTTTGATGGCACGTTCAGGACATTTTACATATATGAGAACACGAGGGTTCCTTGAAATTGATGATGCCACAAAAAAGGTTCAAAGTTTTGTATGTGTCAATAGTGTGATTGGTGAAGATTATGGCCGGCGAATGATGGAAGAAATGAAGCGGAAGTATTCAGTTATAGTAGATGCACAAAATCATCAAAGTGAACCATCTACTGCTGATGATGCTCAAGTGGAACATCCTAAAAGATTAGAGCGTATTGTGATGCATCTTGTTGAAAATGTAAATGAGAATGTGGATGACTTGAAACTGATACCACCATCTAAAGAAAATATCATATCTGCCATTCAAAATAGTGAAAAAGTGGTTCAAGAAACTGGGGTAAGATTTGACTCAAGGAAAAGGAGAAAAGTTGATTGTGAAAACAATGATGATTATGTAACGACGTAGTGAATTACAGTGTTGATCAGTAATGTGCTAATGTGCTTGGTGATGTCTGTTCCTATTCCTAAGAATGTAACAGTTAAGATTACGTAAGTTAGATGGTATATTTGACCAAATGTTTTAAAAATATCAAACATGTGTAGTGTAAGTGAATCAGGAAGACATTGACTGAGCCTGTAGGGTAAGTCTTACTGTGTGGGCAAAGGCATCTTTAATTTAAAGAATATTATAAAATGGTAAGACTGTTCATTTAGACGATTTGGCAAACCTTATGTTAAATTGTTAGGAAGTTAGGCAGCTTCATATTTGTAATTTCTTTGTCGTAAATTATACTAAAATAATATGAATTAAGTTAATGCTTTAGTAAGGTACTTTTTGTACTTAACTGGTAAATATCTTGTACTAAAAGAACCATCATTTAAGCAGTTCAGATCAGAATCACACTTGTACAATTTGCTGAATTTGTGAATAATTTTATATGCCATGAGGTTACTATTTGGAGAGTATGAGGTGACTACAATATTTTTCAATTGAATAATTTACAATTTCAAATTTCAAAGTCATTTTTATGTAGTACATACAAATTAAAGTAAGCCAGCTTATATGGCATGATAGTACAGAATGTGACTGCAACGCAAGGGACTTGGATTTGTTTCCCAATCACTGCAAATATTTGCATGCATGTATATTGTGTATTAAATTGCATTTGTCTGAGTATTTTCGTGCCTCGGAGAGCACATTATTACGTCATACGAACATCTATGGCAGTCATCTTTGATGTTTCAAATAGGTTGGGGAGGTCAGATGACAGTTGCTTCACAGAAAATATTGAAGTTCACCTTGTAGCTCAACAGATGAAAGAGTTTAATGGACTCCTAGGTTAAAGGCCTCGTATGCGGCCAGGATTAACGCCTAATGATGCACATTAAAGTAAGCAGTCCACATTTGAGGAAAACAGAGATATGCACATCTGAAGTGAGTTTCTGAGTGAGTGCTAGTTCTGAACAAAACAGACAGTTCAATTAAAATACTAACTCGTTTTAGTAGTTTGGCATGGCATATTTATATCTGTTACCTAGCTTTTCACACAGGTACTTTGTATTGTTATGGGATAGTTATTTTTTTGTTTATTGGTATTTCAGTTGAGAAAAAGGTATATTAAATTAAACGGGCATCCAAAATTATTAGATGTTTATGTTAGTAAGTTAAGTAGCAATATTACGGTTTTTTGAACTTGTTAGATTCTGCAGTGTCTTAGACAAACTTTATTTTATTAGTTAAACTACATGCTTTTCGACTCATTCCAAGCACTTCATTTAACATAATATATTGCCATGTTAGTTCTCTCTACGCATGAATGAACCATTTTACATAGATAGGTATAAAGAGATAGGTTTAGAGGAGTATGCAGCATATGAGATGCTACCTTCGACCGCTAGAAAAAAAAGACTAGAACAACTCAAAAAAATAATAGTAGCGATAGGTTTCGGTTCGAAAACAGATTGAATGAATACTGAATACTTTATGGTTTTTTTTATTATCCTTCATGCATAAAGTATCTGTATCAGCGTAGTATAGTAGATTGCAATACTATATTTTACCGATATTTTGTCTATTCAAGGGATAAAAGTATTGTTATCTAAACAATTCGATCTGATTTCATAACTGGCGAGCTACGATAGTGGGTTGTGTATGTCGTCACTTCGTATGTGGCGGTTTATAGCCGTCCATTGCTATAATAATCCAGCATCCAATTAACTATATTCACCTCGCCAAAATGTGTGAGATATGAGATGCATCACCGATTGAGCGACTGGCGAAACCGAATATAACCGTAAGGTATATTCGCTCCGAAGGTCCGTCAGATTCAGGAACTTCGTGTTATTTACTCGTGCCGTTTTCTTGGATAGTCCGTCTCCGAGTTCATATACTATAGGATAGTCCTTTTTGCACGTCATTTTCCGTGGAATACAAAAGAGTCAAATGGGTTTAGGCGTATAATGACAGAAACGCAAAATGACAGATTAGCAGAATGCCAAATGTTGGCACTTAGTCGCAAATGGTCAGAAACGCAAAAAGACAGATTCGCTAAATGCCAGGTGTCGCAAAATGACAGATTCTCAAAATGCCAGGTGTCGCAAAATGACAGAAACGCATAATGCCAGGCAGCAGACGCCCACGACTTCACCCGAGCGCCACGTAGTGGTATGGTATGGTATGGTATCACGGGCTGTTATCCGCAACTCCACGACAAGGCGCGGTTTTTGCGTGAGGGTGGGATTTTATTCGATCCACCCCAACTCGTTGAAGAACCCCAGCAGGTTATTCACACTGCTGGTGATCTCCCGGAGCGTACCTGTGTTTCTGAAGTACTTAGCCCTGTATGTGGCGGTTTCAGGACAGTGTAGGAGCACGTGTGCCGCAGTTTCGTCCTCGTTCATGGGAACCATGCCCCGTGATGGCAGCCGTAGTCGTGCGTAGTTGCCGTTGCCTATTGTGTAGTCTCGGTTTTTGTTCAGCCTTGTGATTAGGTCGTCTATCACTAGATTCCACAGGAGGGGAGAGATTACACCACCTTGTGGGCAGCCTTTGGCTATCAGGGCTGTCTGGTCTTCTTGTTGCCTTTAATAAACAACTTAGGAAGTACACTGAATTATTAAAAGAAAAGAAAATTACACCAAAACAATTTATAAAAAAAAATATTTTCGCAAGGTTAATGAGGACGACATAAATATCTGATGACGACATTAAGTATCTAAGTCTAGTTTAGACCATTATGTTTTTTTAAGTACAATCTGTTAAAATTTTTGAAAATGTATGTTGATTTATGATAAAAAATAAATAATTTTGTTAAGCATTTGAGCTTATTTAATTCAAGATTTATCTGTCATTTTGCGAATCTGTCATTCTGCGAATCTGTCATTTTGCGAATCTGTCATTCTGCGAATCTGTCATTCTGCGAATCTGTCATCCTGCGAATCTGTCATTCTGCGAATTTGTCATTTTGCTACACCTGGCATTATGCGTTTCTGTCAATTCGCTAATCTGTCATTTTGCGTTTCTGTCATTATACGCCTAAACCGTCAAATGATATCTACTTTTGTATTAGGCAGAATTCAATTGAACTATCTAACTAAATAATATACATTCATGTCCTGAAGTTGAGTTGGCCAATAGAAATACCGGCGTGATACAATCCAGTATCACGCCGGTATATCTATGGGCCAACTCAACTTCAGGAAATGAAGGTTGAACTACGCTGGGCAGTACGGAATTGCACTTTCCCGTGCTTCTGTCCCCTGAACTCAGAACCGTCATTTACTAGAGCAAATTAAGACCCATTTAAAACTACGATAGATACTTGCGAGGACATTCATCTGACAAGAAATAAAGTTACTCACATAGCTCGCAGAATAAATAAGAGTGTTATTGGACTGTACACAAGTACTGAAGGCCCAATGGCCGTTGACGCAATCGAGTGGAGACCGCTAATCAACAAACTGAAGTTAGGACGGTATCCGAGCTAGATAGACTGAAGATCTAAAAAAAATAGCTGCTATAGACTGCACATCCAGTGAGCACGGAGGATCGGGTGCCGCGACGCACAAAGAAGAGCCTATATCTATATAGTAGTGATCTTTAATAAGATAATTGGTAGATTTGATGGAAAATATATAATCTTGCTTGTAATCATTGCAGAGTACTACGAGATTTTGTGATTCGAAATTCAATAAATACCTACGCTCCATATACTGGTAGCATTGATAATAGTTTCACTATTTTTATTCCGATTTTAAAATATAGCTGCTGAATACATAATGAATAATTTTGCTTGTTGAGGTGAATATCGCAACCTTACACCTACAATTTAGAAAACCTGCATCTTCATTCGTGTAATTTAATTACATAGTCTACGGATGTTTCTGCTTGAGCTTGTGAAATGTTTGCCACATACTTAACTGATAATCTTCACGAAGTCCAAGAATCTGATAATTTGGGATATAAACTGCTGAAGTATGTTTATTTACCTCATCATCTACCTGCGTAAATTATTTGGGGTCGGCACAACATGTCATTTTCCTCCATAAATTCCTGTCAGATGTCATTTCCTCAGTTACTTCCTTCTTTGACATATCATCTTTCAAGCAATCCATCCATCTTTTCTTGGGTTTACCTGTGCTCCTAAAGCCCTTAACATTCATACTTTAAACCTTCCTTACAACATTGCTTTCATCTCTTCTCATGTCATACCACGACAGTCGCTCGCTTCTCAATTTTTCTTTCACAATTCATTCAATGGCGTTTGATAAAAGAGAGCGAGTCAAACGTCGATTGGCCTGATACGCACTCGTACGAACTTCCGAGCCGCCATTAAGTTTCGTTTGAGGTATATCACGTTGAAATTAATATCAAATACCATCAAATACTCAGTCTATTACAGCTGTGAATCAAACTTCTTGGTCAACGCAATAAAGTGATATTGTCGTTCGTCTCAGTTCAGTTTTATACGGAATGCTCAGTGCTGGAGCCCGACTGGCACTTGACCGATTTTTGTTTTTATGGTCTCGAAGTACCTATATAAATAAGTCGAAGTTGATGGTAAATGATAAGCATAAAATTAAAGGTAGGTAGGTAGGTACTGTCTTTGTTTGAATGTTTTAAAAATCAATGGAATCGTAATATTTTTTAAATGGTAGAACTAATACTTAGGTACCTACTCTTGCTAAATGTCCTTTGATTAGTACTTTTTCAATGTATTAAATAGGGTTAAAGTATGCAAAAATTATACTCGTATTCGCCTGTTGCTTAGATAAGGAAAAAAAATTAAGTTACTAAAATTTTACGCTGTTGGCATTGATCTTTATATAAGAAAGAGGCAAGTAGATTTAACACCGACGCTTAACAACTGTCACCAAAAGAGGCTTATTTCTCTGCTTTCCACGGTCTGCTATTTTACAGACAGGTAGCGATTTCGCAGACCTCACGCTGTGAAAACATGCTCATCTGTCATATTGCAGACACATTTGTCATAGTAAAAGGGTCCAATTACGCGTTCCTGAAACCTTTCATTATGGAAACCTGGTGTTACTACAGGACATGCAGGAATCAGTGGGGGTGAGTGAGCCCAAAGTACGTACCTACCTATGACTTCTGTCGTACTCGTACAAAACTATAACATATCTACCTCTTCATTTTAATGAAAGACAAGTGCCCATGGTAGGTTACTTCCTATTTTATGTCATGAACACACCCTGGTGGTTAAGGTAACATAGATGGTTTTTAATAATTTTAAAGGGGTAGAAGACAATAAGATGGGTTTTTTTACGTGCGGGAAATCCCCGCGGTTCTGGCCGCTTACGCATCCGCGCAGCGGACCAACGCCGCTAGCAAGGTGGGAGAGCGTGAGCTCTCTCAGCCCCAGGGCCGCCACAAGCTGCCGCCTCGGCGTCTCCCACATGAGGCATGATGGGTCTTACCGTCGCAATCATGGCGTGCCCTACAATGAAATGGGTACAAATATTTATTAGTTTTTTTAGTTTTTTTACTGATTAAGCTTTATTAAGACAATATTAATTAATAATAAATTAGTAGTGAAATTGGTGTTCACTTCTCGTTCTCATCTTTCGTTTACTGTATTAACGCATAGAACAATTTATATGCTTCATGCCAACTGACTTGGCGAGTTCAGCATGGTCAAATACTGTACCGTGGAAACAAAAGGGAAAAAATTCGGAAATCTTAAAGATTAGATTACCCACAGCGTTGAAATCAAATGTTTCATTCAAATCATTCATTAATAAATATCGCACAATATACACATAGGTACGTTTACCAATAAATTGTAGAGTGTGATTTAGCGTTTTAATACCATTTTGCTGGGAAAATTAATCACTTAATTTGAGTCCCATTACCAAAAGTTACAGGGTAATTTTGTAGCTAACATAATTAGTGGTACCATATCAATATGCAATTTAAAAATGGCCCATTGCGTATTGTCAAATAACACAAAGATTGCATTACATAACTGTTCATAATTAATACTTGCTAGCCTTTGATAAAAAGTAATTACTTGTTTGATGAGACAATATTAGCAAGTGTATGTTAAAAGGGGAACTTGTAATGAATGGCTATAAGGGTTGTGACACTAGATATAAATTAAATCGGGATGATGATTGGAGGAGTCCTACTAAGAGCGAACCGAATTATCCAAATGTACCTAAGTGATGGATGAGAGAACGGATATGTTTTGCATCTGTGCTATTATTGATCTGAATATTGGATCCCATAGTATGTTAAATTTCTTATGTATTATGTAGTCGGATAGATACTTTAATTGTAAATATTTGTATCGAATTTGAATAACAAAATGAGTAAACTAAGATTATCTCTTGTAAATTTATCGCTTCATTATATGAATACATTGAAATCCTGAGCAAAACTTATGAGGTGGATGCGGTTTACATAGGATAATCATTACTGGTTTTGATATATGAAAGAATAACATGTTACATTGATATTACTGGATGTAATAAAATATAATATACATTGTAATTATTTGTTCTACTTATTATTATATACCCAGACATTTTTGCATTTCATTATCAATGGTGGTTATGTCAGATAGCGTCTGCTGTCTTTACAGGCTGCCGCAAGAATACTTTACACGCTAGTGGAGTGCCCGGCGAGTGCAGCAGCGCTACAACCTTGTGTCAGTCAGCATTGTAAGCTTCTTTCAAAAGACTATCAACTTATGCATGCTATGAAATAAGAGTGCTTAGAATTCACGAGGAGGTGACGAAGGAGATAATGGGAGAGGATTATTTTACTCTCCCGTTCCGCAAAAGGAACACTGGGTACCGAAATCTGAATAGCGCTTATGGCATGGGTTAAGAGGGTGAAAAGTAGCGGGTGCTAGGGTGCCCTAACAGTATCTCGCCCGACATAGCGACGCTTCGTGTACTGAAGCACACCTCTAAATTAAACTCAGAGCAGCTGTATACTGTGTAACCTGTTGTACCGTATACGACAGGCGACCGGTGACCAATGTCTGCCGCATGCGCCGGAGGAGGTTATAATATAACATAGGCCTCCGGTAGGTTCCAAACATCCGACTCTATTGCACATTCGACCTTCATTGAAAGAATATAGATACCTACCTATTTCCCTAATAAGACCGTGAAAGCTTGAGTATTGGGTACGATTCCTCGGTCGGGTTATAGGGTTTGTCTTGGTTTTTTCATAATAGGTTTTTTTTTTGATACCAGTAACGCGTATGGAAACATTCCTCAACTTACCGATATAATACCAATTTTCATGTTCTACCAACCAATAAGATTATTGTGTGTGAATATCTCCATCAAGCTTAACATACCTATCTATTTCGTAAAAATCATGGAGCATTGAGCGGCGGCGTTATTACGTCACCTCGATTTAGGCCAGGCGGTGAGGCGGAGTGTTGAGCGTTCCGTCTATTGACGGCGTGGCGCGGCGGCGGGCGCGTCACAGCACGGTCAGGGCCCGCGTGTCCCTGACCACGGTCAACGGCATCGTTTGAAGGTGCCCTCCGAACATACTTTGTCCGAACGGCACACGCACACAAATATGGCAGGCGCTGTTGCTAAGCTGCTGTATATCTGTATACCTACATACATGTGTACAACGACCAACGTACGTAGGTAGTTTACCCACCTAATCTGTGTAGGTGAATACGCATGTATGAGTTGACGGTATTATCACGGTATAACGAGTTTTAGACCATAATATGTAAATTTATAGACTATGGTAGGTATTAGCACAGTACCTATAAATTAGGGTAGGTATGTTCTTTTTTGACAAAAAATACTTTCCTACAATTTTTGTCAATAGGTTTGGAAATTTGTTATGTTGAACCTACTTATTTATGTTACAGTTAGAATTTTGAATAAACTAATTAGGTACTTACACTTCATCACTACATAGTATAAAACAAAGTCGCTTTCTCTGTCCTTATATCCCTTTGTATGCTTAAATCTTTAAAACTACGAAACAGATTTTGATGCGGTTTTTTTAATAGATAGAGTGATTCAAGAGGAAGGTTTATATGTATAATAAATTTTAAATATAGTAGAGGGGTTTTAAATATTGGCGGTACGAAGTTCGCCGGGTCAGCTAGTACAATAGTAAAGTACTCTCTACATTGACGCCTCGAATCGACAGACGGACAGACGGATGCCTTTATCTATAAATCGAATTATAAGCCGAATTCTAAAAGCGCCCCCGCTTATTCCCGTGTAAAGCATTCCAGTATACTTATAGGTATATTCCTACACACTCGTACTGCGGAGGCTCTAGAGTTCAGCTGCAAACTATCAAGGGCGCCTACAAACTGCTGCTCTAGAATGAAAAGCCGTTTGTTCAGCATTTCGAGTCAACTTAAAGCTGTTTTAGTGACGGTCAAGTATTTTTTGTTGTTTATTTTTGTAATTCAGTGAACATCTAAATGTTGATAGCAGCGGCATAGTGGGTAGGTACCTACAACGAGAACTTCTCTATAAACAGTAATACCATCCATAGATAGTATTACCGTGCTATGGTAGCGGTAGGTGGCAGTGGTGTGTTCTGAAGAATGTTTGGGGGAAGGAAAATAAAACTTTGTTGAGCTGTGTTCTTCGAATTGAACTCAATCAGGGTCACGGAACTCATAAATCAGGAAATGTGGCACTTACTGACAAACTGCTGTCTTTTTTCGGCAATGTGCAATGTGCTGTCACCTTATCACCTATGCCTACTATAATCGATATGGTTCATAAATACTTGCTAAGTGCAGTACCTGTGCGCTGAGTATCTACCTAGGTACCTACATTCATTTTATAAATCTGACCTAATATTTATAATAGGTTACAGGTACACTAGGTACTAGGTAGGTAGGGAGAGGGACCTACCTCCCGTTGAACCTGCTAGGTATTATGTATTATGTTTACCCATAACGTAGTACCTAGGTACTTTTATTTATTCTGTGCCCATACCATGCCATATCCATATCGTTTATAGGTACTTTATGTAGGTACCTCTCCCACCTACCTATTTGCACTCAGTAGATTGATAGGCACATGCACATATGGTTTTACGTGTGTAATACGTAGGTACTATTACTATCACGTATGTTGCGTTACAAACATGATTCCTTATCAATACACCAAGTGTGCATTTTAGATAAACAAACCTACTGCAGTTTAGGTGTAGGTACTTATATAAGAAACTGGCGTATTCAATAGCTTGATAAGAAGATGACGCGGTTGGTTCACGTACGCGCGGCGTGCAGGAGGCGAGGTTTATCTGGCCACTAATGGTGCTAAAGGTGACATTGCGAGTTCGTCGACCTCGAATGCCGCTGCCCGCGGACGCTGGTTTTGTTCCTATGACGTTTTATTCCAAATGCACAGTTTGTGTGGGCTAATTCATTTAAAAGTTGTGTAATAGGTACTCGTATTAACCTACTCATCCATTTAAGGATTTTAATGAAATCAAATGAAATCATTTATTTTTCAGATTAAATTTACATTGATCCAATGTGTTAGTAAATACTAGGGCTAGTACCTATGCACATTATTTTTTTCTAATATAATAAGTAGGTACTTAAATTGTCAGAGCTGTAATCCTAACTGATCGCCCGCCCTTCTCACAAGAAATTTCACGTGTGGGGAATCGATACTCTACTGCTTTTAGAATGCTGTTGTCACTACCCCGTATTCAGCGTGGCAGCGATGCAGTTTGCGAATGACGGCGTGGACCCGTCTGTCCTATTCTGCGTAAACATCTCCGACGCGCTACAGAAACATGGTAGTCCCAACATCACCTAAAAGATATTGTTATACTGGGCGAAAATGCTTTGGTGTTCAGAGTTCCTTTTTATTACAATATGACGCAGCTAACTAGATTAATCAGCCGTTTAATTAACTGCCTAGGCTGTTGACGTAATGACAAACTGGCTAGCTAATGCCTAGGGCATTCGTAGGATAGGGCCCTAGGGACTACCCCGAAATAAGACAGAATATTACAAACATACATATACTCGCCTGTTAATCTCCGAGGGGCTAGGCACAGGTGTATTCACCACTCCCACATTTCACAGAAAATTAGTGATAGGTTAATGACGCGGACCTGCGGTGTGAGTGTAGAGTTGCTCCTCAGGCTACGGCCCACCTGCTAACATGTGTTGCATGCATGCTCATTTACTTGTACACCGGAGGAACATATGAGCGCCACCGACAACGCAATCCAGGGAGGACACTAGGAACAGTAGGAACATAAAATTTGAGACTAGAAGTGCCACCGCTGTAGATTCGACAGAGAAAGCTGCGCAATTGAATAGGTCAGGTTAGAACGCGCGGGAGCGGAGCTCCGCTTAAGCTCCGCTTTAAAATAAAAAATTAACTGCCTAGGCTGTTACTTATGTTATCTGTGCTGTTACTAAACGGCGCCATTCAATTAACGGCCTGAATGATATTAAACATTTAATAAACTGGCTGTCTAATGCTTAGGCCATTTGTAAGATAGGGCACCACCCTGACAGAAAATTACATACAAATACTCATGCCTCTAAATCCCCAAGGGGGTAGGCAGAAAGAAATTCACAGAAAATTAATGATAAGTTTATTGAGAATGCTGTTTATTGGCACGTGTGGTACATACCACTAACGAATATCGAACTCTCGGTTCCTCAAACATGTTAGCGTTCGATGTTCGAATACTTTAAATAAATGCTAGGTACGTAACAAAACTGTTCGTAAGGAAACAGGCGTTTATTTTTTATACAAAACTTTTTCCCACCATCTAGGATCCGCTTTAAACAATATCTTGTGAATTACTGTAATCACTCAAAATCTTTCTGCTACTTCAAAATCGCGACTGTTGAGTTCACGACTCAATTCAAACCATGTTCGCGTCCGTGTTCGGAAATGCTGGCCATACGTACAAACTAAATGTTCATGTATGATGTTATGTTCACTATGTTCGTGTTACTATACTGAATATTTACTTTTAGCTAAAAGTAAATATTCAGTAAGTATATACCGAAACTGGTGCGAATTCGAGATTTAAAAAAAAAGGTGGCTTTTGAGACATAACGTCTTAGCTTAGACAACGCACACAAGAGTAGGAGGCATATTGGGTCTGTGGGTGACGGCTGGAGCCGCCTGTCACCCTAGCAGAAGCAGGCCACGGCGGCGCGCATCACGAGATACACGCGGGTGGAGTCGCGGGGCGTCATGTTGTACCTGATTATACTGGGTGTAAGGGGGACGCTCCCGAGGCCGAAGGCCCGTGGTAGTACTTCGGGTATACTACATATCAGCATTTTTTTTTTTTTGCTGAAAACAAAAAATATTTATTTCAATATTTTTTTTCCTCTTTTTCTTTAGTAAAGCTGCATCAAATCGAAAAAAAAATTATGTCAATATGTAATATACCCGAAGTAGGTACTATCACGGGCCTTCGGCTTCGGGAGCGTTCCCCTTACACCCGGTATAATTATATTGGCCTTCAATGTATTTCCATCATTCATTCTTTACATTGCAATAAAACTTTGGTAAGTAATAGTATTTGGTGTAGGTAAGTACTATGTATAGAATCCTGAACGAAAAAGAATAAAACTTTAGTGCACATACCTAAGCCTACACAGCGTCGCGTCGTCGTTCGAGAATATAAATGCCGGCAATCTTCTTGAACAAACTAGATACGTACCAACCGCGACGGGACAAAGGGAGGGTCCCTTTAATATTGTCAAATCGTGTTAAATCATCTCCAATTACCAAAAAAAAATGTATGCACTTGACAGTGATATACATACATATAAATAAAATTGGAGCGCCTGTTTGCAATATTGAAATAGCGGTTTTTTACTACATGCAAATGAATATAATACGGTACATACACCAAAATAACATTTTTTACAATTTTTGTCTGTACGTCTGTCTGTCTGTTTGTTACGGCTAATCTCTCAAATGTATGGACCGATTTTGACGGGACTTTTATTGGCAGGTGGCTGATGTAACAAGGAGTAACTTAGGCTACTTTTATTTTAGAAAAATAGCGTTGACTCAACACTAAGCGATAACCGACATCCACGCGAGCGGAGCTGCGGGCAACAGCTATCTATATGTGTTTGATGAAGAACGCATGCCGTTTTCAGGATTGGAACGGCAAACTGACGAAATAGGTCGTAAAAGTAGATTGTTGCGCCGAGCACAAAGCGAGTAATTAATGCACGAGTGTTATGTTGGTACTACATTGACACGAGTGCATCTATTACTCGCTTTAACAAGGTGCGTAATCTACTTTTCTTTTACTTCTACTCTTACCAATCTACCTACCGTAATAAAATATACCTCCTTAAAATTAAGACTCAAGTTGATGAAAAAATATTTGTCCCGCGGCTGTATATTTCCATTTTTTATTTATCCTCGATAAATGAAGTACTCGTATCAAAATTTTACAATGCTACAAAATGCGCGCCATTTACTTTTTTTCACTCTCAGTTAAAAAACAAAACAAATGGCGCGGCGCGCAGTTAGTCAGCCAATTTTTATTGTCGGCCAGTATCTAATGCATGCATTTTATATTAAAATGGGAGACGTTAAACATCTGTGTTATATTTATATCTAAATAAATAATAAAAACCGGTGCATGAAAACTGTGCAACAAAGAAATTTCATATGACTTTTCTGCACTGTTTAGTTCTAAGCAAAAAATACATAGGTACTTTGTGATCGGTTTTGTAGTGACAATTATGTTATCTGTGGTAGTGATTAATGAAAACATTACCGCGTACCTAGTTGAAAGAAAAAGTCATTGTAAACCGTTAGTGACACTGTGTTTTGAGCAAAATGTTTTAGACAATCTTACATTTCGACATTTGAAGACCCGATATGGTGTACGGTTTTCATTGATTCGAGTCTGACGCTGACCTAGCCGCCGCCGCCGGGGAAGTATCCGAGGAGAAATGAAAAAGAAACATAGGAAGGTTTGCAAAAGTGCACACATACGTATCGAATTGAGAATCTACTACTTTTTGAAGGACTAATAAATTGATACTACTATTCAATATAATTTTATATATTTTTATATATTATACTATTCAATTATTAATACTACTACCTATCTGATATGCAGTTCAATACATTCTAGTTTTAAAATACTCAATAATGCTATTTGAGCGTAGAGGAACATCAAAATAATAAAAGTCAATATTGAAAAGAAATACCTTTATTATACTAATTATTAGACGATTATTTTATGTAAATAATAGTTGTTTCATTATTTTCATTGAGAAGACATTACAACAAAATAATTACAAAATAAATAGAACCTCTTACTTATTAGTCGCACTGTGGCTTTGTGGCTATTTTATTTTTGTTTGATACGATCCATTGTCTAGTTCCATTTATATGGAACTACTGGGTATTTTTTTTGTCCTTTAGTTCCATGGAACTGGCTATATCTCGATTGTGGAACCACCTACTAGGCCACTAGGTGATTTTTTCTTCCAGTAGTTCCATGGAACTATTTATATCCCAGTAGTACTATTGTCTAGTTCCATTATAGAACTCTTAGGATTTTTTTTCTCAAGAACTGGCTTTATCCCGATTATGGAACTATCTACTGGATTTTTCTCTCCCAGTAGTTTCATGGAACTGGCATCCTGTTTTAACTAAAAAATACGTATAAAGGCAGAGATGAATGGTAACTATAATATTACTTTGCCGCTATGAAATATGGCCGTTGACGGTATTGCATGAAAATTAAGGCAAATCATAAAAAATAAAAATAAAAAATATTTTTTCACTTGTGTAATGGTGTTATTGCCATTACACAAGGTGTTTGTGGCAAAACGCCAAAGAAATTAGGCATTAAAACAAAAAAATGCACTCGATAACCCGTGGCCTTATATTATGCACTACCCTTGCTACCTACAAATTAAACTATGGAGCGATGTGTATATTAAGTCTGAGATACATTTATTATATGACATTGAGTTCTACTATCTACTATAATAGGACTGTTTAACGTCAGACAGATATATACAGACAGCCCAGACTCAGCCTCAAATCCATGGCTCAAGTCAACAACATTGCCTGGAATACATTACTATACTTTTATTTTTTTAACTTGACATAATCCCATTAGGATGGAAATTGTGCCAGAACTTATGCGACTACTTTTTTTATTTTGTATATAAACCAGGATGCCAGTTTCATGAGACTACTGGTAGAAAAAGAAACCCAGTAGGTCCATAATGGAGATATAGCCAGTTCCATGGAACTCTTAGGAGAAAAAATTCTCAGTAGTCCCATAATGGAACTAATGGGATATAATCAGTTCCATGGAACCACTGGGAGAAGAAGTTCCCAGTAGTTCCATAATGGAACTAGATACTGGAATCTTCCCGATACGATCCCCTAAACGAAGGTTAGGGGATCCAAGTGGAATTCCTTTTCGATCCCCTGAGGGATCGAAATATGGGATCCAAACGGAACATCCGGTTCGTAGCGCCCACTATAGCCTAAAGCTAAAATATAAAATAATACAGGTATGCAAAATTTTTGCAAAACTTATTACAAAAACATAACTAGGTATTGTATTGTAGTGCAATGACGATATTTACTTGGTAATCATTTGTGGGTAAGTACCGTTTCTGGTAGGTAACCGTTATCGCTGTAATAACTTTAATACATAACGTCGACATCATCGTCACTGATAACAAGAGACCACACAACACAATGCATTTTCTCAAAGCTGTTACTGAAACCAGGGCCCTGATCTGTTCCTATTTTTTTTTAATATATATTTTGCATTTTTCTACTTGCAACTATAATTTGTAAGACTGAGGAGCACTTTTTTATAAGAAAGTCTTGGGATTTTACGTACTTATATAACATTTTAATACCTTTTGAAACAGTCTATGTATACGTGTCATAATAACAAAGAAAAGGCAACGGTAACACGCTAAATGAGTTAATTACGTAGGTTAATTATAAGAAAGAATGAATTAATGATTAGCGAGAGACGGGAGATCTTTTGGTAGTATTCTACCGCTTCTACCCTGTCAAGTGTTCCTATGTGCTGTTTCAATTAGATTAGACCTCTCGTTTCCTACCCAGAGAAACGCATGCAGGGCGGGTCATCCTCACACAATGCAATCCCATCCAAGAACAAGTAGTCAGGCTCTCTTCTTAACCGCGCCATAAAGACCAAATGAAATTTATCTAACAATCACTTTTGTGAATAGGTTATCTTAACCGTATTATTCATATACTTATCGATGATCATATTCATGTTCATCGCTCAGTCCATACTCCATAGGGAGTGTGTTCTACTAAGGACTCTCAATAATGGGTAGGTAAGGTAGGTACCAACTCTTAATCACCACTGCTGTTTTTTTTCCGTTCCATTAGCTTAGTAGCGTTAACTCAAGTGGAATGAATTAAATTATGAAGCGTTTGAAGCGTCACGTTGCTTCGTCGCGCGTCGTCCGTGCTGTCATGGATGCATTTTATTACCATTAGCAATGGCGATGTTGCAAATAAATGTATCAGAAATCAATAAAGTTAATTATAACATTTGTAATACCTAAGAATCATCTTCATTATCTGTAAAATGTAAATAAAATCGTGAGAACTGAGAACCATGGTGTGTGCCTTTGAGTTGGACAGTGGCTTGGAACCACGTACAAAACACCTATCAGAAAGTCTACAAAATGCATTGATTTTAATGTAATTGTATACTATACAGTATACACTAATTGATTTGGATGTAACTCTAAACCTACCCCAAAAAATAAGGTTTGAAATTTAAATCAAATAAGCTATCTTCATTTAAACGTAGTTATAAAACATTGATATGGTTTCGACGTTATATTATTGTGTTTGTTTCTCAATCCTATTTAATGTAAATTGCGGCGAGACACGCCGAGAACCGGTCACATGCATAATACATTAACTTTATTGCATTCGGTCTGGAACGTTCAGGCGATCACTCAAGTTTAGAGCAGCTTCAGCAACAGATATAGGTACCTACCTACCTACACATTTAGTTTCCTAACGGTATCTAATTTTATATTTACTTTTTTATTTCTGCCTGTATTCTGTTAATAACATGTCACTATGGTAAAACAATAGTACTTAGTAGGAACTCCCTGCTGTGTAGTTTTTCCAAGCAATTACAATAAGTATGGGGTTCTTCAAGAACTTCAATTAGAATGTTCTTACTGGGTCGTCAGCACCAGTGCGTGCCTGTTTTGCCACCTAACTGATAAAAAAACCGGATGTTGTGTAATTTTAAAGGTTTTCAGATTTTTACCTACGAGCTGTGAGTCGACGAACGACTAAACGTGTCTAGTGAATTTGATAGTGTCTAAATAAAGACGTGTAAACTATGACTCGTTGTGCACAGCATAGGAGGCCATGGTTTAAAACGTGACTCTGTGACATAAGACTTCACACATACATTGTATTTAAGAATTAATTACTAAGAACATATCGCAAATACTTTTTTATAATAATCTTGACCATGCCTCACACCTCCTGTTTTTATAACAACATTTTGATACCATTCACCACCGTCGCCAAAAACCTGGGGATTATCATTGACTGCAACTTGTCATGGACTTTTCATGTCAACGAGGTCAGCAGGAGAGTTTTTGGAACTTTCTTTCTCTTCAGAATTTTCTTTCTTTTAAGACCAGAGTCTAATTCAATCTCTTCTACTTCCTGTTCTAATCTAGATAATGCTGATGTCACCTTTCTGAATGCAACAGAAGAACTCTGGAACAAGATGGAGCGACTACAAAATCTATGTATTCGTTTTTTTCGGTCTACGCAAGTACGACCACGTTTCGGAGTTCCGAAAGCGACTGAAGTGGTTACCAATTGGGCGGGCGTCGAGATGTTGACATTCTTTCCCTACTTTGCTCTATTCTTTATAATTTTCAATTCTTCTCTTAAATCTCGGTATTTTTCTCTTAAATTATTTTATACTTTTCAGTGTTTGTAACAGTTTGTACCTAATAGGTTGCTATTAAAATTGTATAAATTTTTACCCCATTTAGTGATTTACTCCAGCCTAGCATGCCTTCGACAAATAGTTTTTGAGTTTTGTTTATAAGATTGACATAATGCTCTCAATAAAGAGAATATTCATGCTGTATATTATAATTAGGGAGTTCTGTTGTCTACCTCCATAGTTCAAGACTAGGTAATTCCAGAACGAATGTCCTAAAACGTCCTTGACCATCATGATGTAGCTTACCTTTTCACAGGATCGGACTAAAACTGGCTAAAAAGAAATCATTTCCCATTTCCTATTTGATTTTGAGGCATTCTCTGGTGTGTCTCCGGATTCAAGGTCCACTACCCATGAAATTAATATGGGACCACCTATGAGGTATACTAAACACAATGCAAAAATATTTTTTGAAATCGGTTCATAAACTACAATAAGGAGATCAACGAAAATAATACAAAAATATTCATAAAATGAAAACTACTGAAAAAAAATACCTATACCTATAAAAAAATTCAGTAACTAAATGGCAACTATTGCGCAACTAATATTTTAAAAGTAAATCTCGGAGTAATCGGTGTATATGCATAAAAAAGAAATTGATCGAATTGAGAATATCCAGATACCTACTTACCTACGTAAAATAGGAATAATTTGACGATATAAGTGCAGTAGCAAATAACTATTTCTTATAATATACCTACCTAGGCGTGTTTATGAATTTTAAATAGGTTAGGTAGATAGGTACTCCACGTAGCCAGTTAATGTCAGCTCATTACCCATTCATACATTATATATGAAGTAGGTACATACCTAGGTATATACTTACTTATCACCAATGTTTATTATATGTGTTGCACACTGCACTAAAACCGGACGAGAACGCCATAAACAACTTTGTTGATAATTTATTGAGTGAACAATAACAATGTTTAGATATAGCTATATTTAATACTTTAAAATGGTGACGTTCATACCATGGAGAAATATAATAATATTCTGTCCACCGTGGTTCATACTATGTAGAAACTATGTTATAAATACTTACAAATTATTGTAATATTAGTAATGAATCCCTACACTTTGGCAAAGTTTCAACTTCTGAAATAGGTATTGCTGCATTTGCAGTTGCTGTTTATGTTTGTGAGGTAGGTACAGCGCGCTGAGGATAGACGAACAACATTCCTAGTAGAAGGGTTTTATTGGCTATCCTTCTAGTACCTACGTTACTAAAAACCAGCACTTTTAGCCAATTCATTGAAAATCTAGTCCAATGTCATATCACACACACCAAACAAATCCCCATAATATTTTGACTAATGTGCCTACAAATGCCTTTCGAATCATAATTAGCACGTGTCTGGGTAGAAGAGTGACAATCCCGCTTAATTTCTCTCTCTTAGGGATAAAACTTTGAGAATCGCCGATAGTCATGAAGGTAGGTAGGTAGGTAGAGCTGCCATTCGTCCTGGTTTTTTCGGAATTGTCCAACTTCAGGGCAAGGCTATGTCCGAGGACACCAAAGAGCTTGAGCAACAGTATACCTATTTACAGTGGGACCGCCTTTCTGATGAAGATCAATTTCCCCGTCTTCCACACTTTCAGAAACTGACCTCGTTCCAGATATGCACTGAGAAACCCTATCAGTCGGAGTTCTATATTGTTGGATATTCGAGGGGAAAAAAAATTGTTCAACTGTCCGGGGTCACAGAAAGTCCAACGTGACGCTTTTTGTTCGGGTTTGTATACGGGCTTGTACTAGCTTATTTTCCAAAAAATCTTTCTTAGTGGATTCTTGCCACGTAAAGGCGTCAACTGGCATTTTTTTAAGATCGTAGGCTCCATCTCTATAGTTTAGAACTTTAGACTCATACTGGATAGGGTGCCAGTGCCAAGTGTACATTGGAAGAAGTCTCCGCTTTGGTAGAAGTCATAATAATTATTGGTAGGTAGGTGCTTGGTTCAGGAGTGTTTCTTGCCGCTCTGCACCTTAACTATGCTCCAGAATCATAAGGAGAAAAATAAAGGACAAAGGAGGGATGAGCTGCCCCAAGCTGGGTGGCCTTGTAATTTTAGACTCAGAAGAAGACTCACTGCTACATTTTTTAGCATTGAAGATTAATGTGGACATGACATGAATCCAGTGACTGAGGCATTGACTAATATTTTGTAAAAAATACATACCTACTAACGATATTGAAATTATTTATAATATATATATATACTATATCGTGGAAATTCAATAGTTATTGCAACAAAAAAAAAATTGCATTTAATGAAACTGATAGCCAATGACAGTTGTAAAAACATGTGTTTTAATTTGCTATGTAACAATTTTGTATTAGGTATTTTGCTATGTTATGTTGGCAAACCAATGCAGTAGGTAGTTACCTAATTAATAATAGGTAATATCTACTAGAAAAACAGAATATTATCTAGCCAACATAGCTAGACGAACCAACCGATATAAATAGATAACGCCTTTAAGAGCGAGGAATGAATAAAATTGGCTTTCCGATGATTATTGACTGGCACAGTGATTGAGGTATCTGAATTGTTTGAAATGGCAATCTTAACTACTACTCACGGATTCCGTAAAAAAAAAACCGGAAAATTATGAAATGATGGGGTCAATCCCCCCCATACACCCTGAGCGTCCCAGACTACCCATGCATCATTCATTTCAAGTTTCAGCATTTCCAAAACTCCCTTCTGAGTGCTCACTTACATTTCATAAAGAGCCTCTGTACAAAGTTTGAAGTTCCTAGCTCTTATGGTTTGGGCTGTGTGCTGATCATTCAGAAAGTCAGTTAGAAATAATAATAATTTAATTTAATATCAATTTTACCGTTTACGGTTTCTATGAAATATGTATATTAGGGGATGCAGTACCGGTTCCCTTTCAAGAACCGGGACTGGATTTCCGGTAATGGACTTGGAACCAGTATTTCCCGAGAATTTCGGTACTTGCTTAAATGTTGCTATTAATTTATTGTGTGAAGGGCACGAGTGCATGCAGCGAGCAGGTAATTAAGTAAACTGTAAAAATGAGCTCTTCTTTGGGCTGGGTCATTAATAAAATTATGTTGTAATATCTATTATTGTCATTAATCATAGGAACACTATCGATATCATTACACGATATTTTTTGAGATCAAAATATAAAGAAATAATCTGATAGAATTAAATTAAAGGCACATTTAGACTAAAAACAGGTTTTTGTGCAACTTAGAACTTATATTAGAACACAATTGGTAACATTTAATACAACAAGTACCTTACAGACTAACATCGCGATTTATTACAGATTTATCGGGCCCTTTTCAGGGACCGTGGTCGCAGCCGTCGCAGGTAGGTACTTGTATTATTAAGTGATGAAGATTTGCGGAAAGTTCTTGCTACATTTTGTGATTTTGATATATGAGCGTGTGGTGACTGAACTCTCCATGAATTGGCTCTTGACGAGCCAAGGTGTCTTCTGTAAAATTGACACCATCTTCTTCAGCTTCAGAATCGATACCATCGTCGTTGTCATCACAAAGCTCCTTAAATGATTTTCATTTCTTCTTCTCACTAGTTCTGCCAATGTCACATTTTCTTCGTCTTCGCTATCATCCGTTAAATCTGCCTGCTGATTTCCTTGAGATAAATTGGCGGTGGGTGTCTTTTTGTACATAACATCTACGATGGCCAGCTGCACAACGTGAGCCAAGCAGTTCTGATGGTAGCAGGGAAGATTCCGGCAAAACTTTTTCATAACACTACATCCTTCCCACGTCAAAGAAAATGAGAAAATAATATGCACGTATAAAGTACCGAAAGTATCGCAGAACCGGTATTCATTTGCTGAATTCCCGGTACTGGGTTGCTTAAAAATTCCCGGGACTTCACGAGATTTTCGAGACCGGGATTTCCCGGGAGCATGCCCTAATGTATATGTTATGGACCAAGTGATTAATTGGACATTATTATAGTGCCCGGGCATTATGATAAATATTATTATTTCTCATTATCTATCATTTTAAAATAAGTAATACAAAAAACATAAATTGGAATTAAACCACTTTGTACGGATTCTATCAAGATTCATTTGTTATTATTAACTTTAAGACCGACGTTTCGACTACTTATCAGCAGCCACGTTCTCAGTTTGACTAAGGACGGAGTTGTCATATAGTTTGAAATGTTATCTCAAAGTAGCAGAAAGAGCGCAAGTCTTGCTGTATTTTGCTGTTTACTAGGTTTGATTAAGTGGATGACTGGGTCCCAGGCCGCTGATAAGCTCCAACCATCTTTTCTATTAAAATTTGGGTGTTTTTTAATTTCAATAGCCTCGCGGATTATTCTTGTTATATATCTTTGCTGTTTAGCGAGTATCTGTTGTTTAATAAACCTTAGCTAGCTTAGCTTGGTTTGACCAATATATGAGAGCCCACGGTCACAGTCTATTTTAGAAGCCTCTGCATCTTGTAGAGGTAGTTGGCACTTGAACTTGACAGATGATAAGAATTAACTGATCTTCATTGGCGGCTTGTAGTATGTGTTGATTGAAGCTCGCTTCAAGATATGGCAAATTTTGATAGTGACCCCTGCTCGTACGAATAGTAGTACAACAGGCTGGCGTTAGACCGTGGCTTGTTTTTCTCGGGATCTGTGACAGACGCGCGGTTGTTTGAGATTGTTGTCTTGCAGTACTTGCTTGACATGCTGAATCGAGAAGTACCGCCGTCTGCGTTAAGCCCTTGAACCAGCTGCCTAACGAGAGCCTCTTCAGATGTTACACACCTGTAATATGGCACTTCCGAATTCCTATACCTATACCTAGGCCTATACCTATATAAATATTAAATTGCTTATATTATTATTATGTGAGGTGGACACTGCGCGCTCCTACATGGATAGATATCGGTTAGAAGACTAAGGCGGGAGCGGAGCGGAGCAGCCCTAGTGGTTTTTTTCAGACACCCATCCATATATGAACCGTAGTTGAGTTGTCATGAACCTAAGTCTGATTATTTAAACTCTCATATTTATCATAATGCCTAAGTTATCACTTTTTCTAGAACATATTATATAACTATGATTTTTATTAACATCAGGATTATTCAGGATCTTCAAGCAAGGATTCAAAAAGGTATGTCCATAATAATCTTTTTACAATGCTATAAAATGCGATGTTTAGGTAAATAAGCGCCCGAATTTCCGATAGTGTACCTACAAACTTTGTTTGTGCCTGTTTGTTCATTGAAAACTTATTGCTCGGTAGGACTTTGTTTGCGAAATACCAAACAATCGGCAAATAACGACAGTTCGATTGAAGGTCCTACCAAGTTACCAAGCGTCTCCCAGACGTCGGGGAACACGTGCCAAGCCAAGGGCGATATAAAATAGCTCATACCTACTTAGGTGCCTATAACTTTTGTTTACCTCAATGCTTACCACGTGTTCATAACTCGACAGTTCTTCACTAAGAACTCTTTCTAAAAGTAAAAGGAAAGTACCTACTTTCCTTTTACTTTTCCCAATTTAATGATTAAACCAATTCTATGATTAAACCAGGCAATATTAAGGATGATATAGGACACGAGGATAACATAGCCTACATTATTGTGTAATCTTCGTGTCATCGATGAATACATTATTCTTCTTACTATCCTTCTTATTAGGTATCGTAGTTGCAGAGAAAACGAGTCTGTTGTGTCTCAAATTGTGACTAACTAATATATCCGGTACAGCTACCAAGACTTAAAATCACGTTTCCGGACGGACACGTTGTTCAAAACGCTATTTGTCATCATCCTCAGAGGCTTTCACCTTGAAGTTCAAGGTTGACTTTTTCCAGTAGGTATAACTTCGAACTTCATCTGAGTCACTGCTCTTTCAGCAATAACTGAACTAATACCCCGCCTGCAATATGTTGCAATTTTTTTTATAAACACTGTGTCCTTGGGTCTAGTAGTATGTAGGTACCTACCTACCTCATGCCTACTAACCTATAAATAAAATACCTAACGTTGATTTTGTGAATCATTTCAACTTTAACATTCATATTCCGACTTCGACGTTACGACAGATTCCATTCTGAAACCGGTTGGTCTGATTTACATCGACATTAACAATAACAAAAAACAACTTGATGATTGAAGGTGAACTAATGAGTTTTCACGGTAGGATTTATCAAAACACCCAAGTGTTGCTAGGCAAATGCACAGTTACCCCGCTAGACGCTCAGCCCCCTAGCTGACTACGACCATCGATTTCAAAGGTCCTACGTAACGCCACGAATAGAATACACCAGCCATACGATTTTATACCTTTTCACAGAAGATATACGTACCTTTATTGTCTATAGGTTTTAATATTATTCCCATTTGTTCGTTTTTTGTTTATTCATTTAAATAGGTAATTAGGTACAACAGGTACAGTCAACGACATGCGTTGATTAACACTAAGATATTTATGAACCATTTATTATAGTAAGATCCTACCCATTTGTTGGAGTGGAGCGTAGGTATCTCGGTAAGTAGATAAATATACATATACATATACATATTATGGCACCAGGGTATTTTAAAAATCTGATATATAAAATCTATAAAAATTAGAGATGGGCCGAGTACTCGGTTGCTACTCGGTACTCGGCGTATTCGGCGGGTTTTTTGATACTCGTACTCGGCCGAATAACTCGGTTTAAATGCCGAGTATACTCGGTTTAGATAAAGCAGTATATTATTTAGGTTGTTGACGTTAACGCAAATGGCTCACGATTTTCCGATATTTCCGGCATGTTGGCTTCTGCTGTTGTGTTTTTATTTTTTTGTTTTGTGTTCCTTCCCTTTTCCTATTTTTTCGATTTTTGTAAATTTAATATCTTTCTATTTATTATTCATGTCGCATCTCCTCCACATAGGAGCCAGTTGAAAACCAGTGTCAGGTACTTGTGCCTGATACCATGCTGAACTGACTCCTTTTTTGGTGCAGCGCGAAGAACAATTGTGCCTGATTAACTTGTTTGCGTGTGTTAGTACATAATTAATTGTGTAATCGGTGCTGCACTAAAATAAAAGGTTTTACTTTCTTTTTTCTTCTTCTTTCAAAGTTTCATTTGCCAAACCTTTAAACTCTTCTGTGTGTTTTATTTTAAAATGGTTTAACATTGCTGTCGTAGAAGCCTTCCGTCAAACACCACTACGTGAAATCAGAGAATTGCATAAGGTGCATTTCACTTTCGTTTTATCTTCTTCAATTTAAAACGGCCAAATTCAGAATCTTTTACGTGAAGTCATCACAGTCAATTGTTAATTAACAAACTTTTTCAATTATTTATCTACCATGACGTGCAACGTAACGTCAAAGAATATATAATAGGTTGACGTATTTGTTTGTAAACTAGCAAGCGACAGATAGATGAAAGGCGGAGCGGGGTGAGGAGTGTATCAACGCGAGCCGGCCGCTCGTGCCGCAAGAACCTATTTGTACTTGTAAAACGCGCCCGAAACGGGGATTTGATTGAACAGAGTTACTCGGCCGAGTACTCGGTTGGAAAAAAATTGAACCGAGTAAAACTCGGTACTCGTTACTCGGCAAAAGTGCTACTCGGCGCATCTCTAATAAAAATACTACAAGTGACCTACCTATCTTATTGGTATTTTTTTCCGATATACCTACCTACCGAGTAGCTGGGTATAAAAAGCCGAATCTAGATACTTAGTACCAACCAAGAAAAATTGCCTGTGGTGACGACACTGACGACAATGCGATCATCTTTAAGTTTACTTTAATAATAAGGCTATAAGAAAAAGTTTAACATCAGAAAAATATATACAGACCAGACTCAGCCTCAGATGCATGGCTCGAGTCAACAATAGTGCCCTGCCCGGAACACGGCTATACCTAGGCTCCATATTCTGTCCTCCTAGGGCTCACCTCTATTACGTGGGACCGAAAACTATGATTGGTGAAATGTTTGTGTTAATTTCTCCGCGTAATCCTTCGCGGATAAAGGCGAGATTATATGTATGTATCACAGCCAACTAGCTAAAATCAGTCGCTGATTAAGCTGTTGATTATGCTAGGCTGACCGCCTCGGCTCTTTACTAAGTGGCGCCGTTCAATTAACGGCCTGAATGGTGTTAAGCCATTTGATAAAACGGCTAGACAAATAGTTTGGATCGATGACGTTTAATTACTTGCCAAGCCATTTAATCAAACAACTACAAAAAGTATTTATTTCTGTATGGTAATAAAAAATAACCACGAAGACCTTCTAACTTAACCTATCCAAATCGGATTGCGTAACTTTCTCAATAAACCTATCACAACAATTATATTATACCAGCTTTTGCCCGCGGCTCCGCCCGCATGGATGTCGGTTATCGCGACCAAACATAGCTTATGTCCTTTCTCAGGGTCTAACCTACACCTATACCAAATTTCATCACAATGGGTTCAGTGGTTTGGGCGTAAAAGAGTAACATACATACAGACAGACAGAGTTTCTTTCGCATTTATAATATTAGTATGGATTATCTGTGGTATCACTTATTTTCTGTGAATACACCTCTGCCTAACCCCTCGGGGATATACTGGTGTAAGTATATACCTATATGTATGTATGAATTTTCTATCTTATTTCGAGGTAGTGCCCCATCTTGGCCATCTTACGATTGGCCTAAGCATTAGCCAGCCAGGTTATTAAATGTTGTAATAAAAGTTACCGCTGAATATTAGGCGGCGACAGATTGATGATGTTTAATTACTTGCCTAGCCATTTAATCAAACTCTTTTATCTCCCCATCTCGGAAAGAGTAGGTATTTTCATTCTTCGATATCTGAGTGGAAACTTCGTTTTATCCTCTACAGGAGAAAAAAATAATTGTATTTTCGCGTGGCGATTATAAAATTGCATTGATCAGTGTGATAAGTATGCCTATTTAACACAATTATCACGACATACATAGTCATGAATCGAAAATATGTGCCATTTGACGATACGTAGGTAATATACAATGCATTGCTGAAATTATGTATTTAGGATTAGACCGAACGTTTTTCATTTTACAAGCTTTTATTTAACTTGCAATGTACCTATGTTTGTTCGGGTGGAATCTTACAACTCAATTTTAAGGCACTTGCCCTCAACCGATTGAGCTGAAATTTGGTATGCACGTTCAGTTCGGATGACAATGCAAGAAAAAAAAAAGATTGTTTTTAAAAGGTTTTTCGAATATATCTTATTAACTTTGTTGTTATAGAAGTACCTATTAACGATACATTTATTTAGTGGAAGAAGCAACCAGGAGAAGCATCCTCCATTCCAAGATGCAACCTCGACTAACGGGTCATAGAATTATTGCCGGAGGCTGTTTGCGAACCATTTCACATGGCAATAGTATCGATTTCGGAGTGAGTATACCTATAGTACTTAGCAATTTACGTACTTGCAATCATCCCGGGGTGTACCTGTCTGCGTCAAATATATCTGCCCTGTACCTATTCTAGTTATTATAGTCACTAAATGGGACAAAGCACTGTGCTAAAAGCGTTTTCATAATTTATAGATTTCACATTCGAATGCTACAAATCTAGTACGTCCGCGTCAATCTATGCTCTATTTCTTTTGTTAAAAATACCAGTATCAAAAGTCACTTTAACTCACAAGTATATTCTTGTCTTAAAGCCGCGTGGTTCCCGGCAGTGTAGAATTTGTTTCAACCCTTCTCTTCCCATGTGGTGTCGTACAAGGCGACTAAGGGATAGGGTTAACTTTAACATCAGACAGAATATATGTACAGCCCAGACTCAGCTTCAGATGCATGGCTCGAGTTAACAATAGTGCCCGGAATACGGCAATAGGCTCACCCCCTATTAGGTACGTGGGACCGAATACAGATTGGTGAAATGTGGGTGTTAATTCACCTCTGCCTAACCCTCCGGCGATAAAGGCGTGATTATATGTATGTATGTATGTATATTCTTGTCATTTCTGCAACGAAACCAATGCTGCTGAGTGGGTTTACCTACGTCTTACTTAAACCGGAATCCAATGAACTTTAAATACTCTTTTGTTTAGATTGCATTCCAGCTTATATGTTCCAGATGTGTGTTCCTGTTTTATTTTCTCTCAGCTGGCTTTTATATTTTTTAACCCTCGTATAATGTAGTTGATTGCATAAAAGTGTTTGTACTGAGACGAAGGCAGGGCGCGTAGAAACTCAAAACCACATAATACACAGAGCGACTGTAAACAACCCCTCAGTCTCAGTTGTTATGGTATAAAATGACCTATCCTAATACATAACAAATATCTGCTATGAAAGCAGTGTTGTTCAATATTCAAATGAATTATATGCCTATGCATTATGATAAAATACAGTTAGGTACTTCTGTTATCAGAACTTGGTCTGGCCTTGTCACTTTTATAAATAAAGTACATTCATTCAATACATTGCAGATAACACAAGTGTATTTAGGGAAATAACGAATAAATTTTTAAAGATAAATTAATCGTATTCTTTCTTCCATTTTCGTCATAATGCCGATGCTATATTTTTTACCTTTAAGTAAGTGGGTACTGTAACCAGTTTACTGTCAGACAATCCCAATTCAGACCCCCCGATCCTGTGCTAATATTGCTCGTACCATATTTCTTTGACCTAAAATGTGTTCAAAATGTTCTCTCTATGCGCAGTAAACGTTTCTTGAGTATCTTTTGAGGATAGCACCGGGTGCTACGGGGTATTATAAAACAATACGCGTGCACCGACCTTTTATATATATCGCTATTTAGGACCAAGATATGTTGAACGTACAATAGGTATATCGGGTCACATATGCGGTCTCTCCTCTGTTGCCCCCTCTATAAGTTTTAATTTGGCTTCTTCTTCGAACCAATGGTGTGTGCAGTATTAGATATGACCGACACCGACACACATCACGTCTTTATCCTTGAAGAGGCAGGCAGAGGACCTTATTGTGCCCACGTTTCTCCAGTCACTTTGTTATCCCCATATTCGTCAGTCTTGTCCATTTGTTAGCAGGTGCACCGTGTGCAGTATTAGATAAGTATGTTTAGCCCAAAAATCGGCAGCGTTAACAGCCTTACAATGGCTGTTATATGTATGTTGTCGCTTCGTTCTAATCCTGAATTTTATGCAGGTGTCGAGGCACAGCCGGCACGATAGGAGGTGTTCTATCGTTTTACATAGGTGCACGACAGTCACTGCCCCCACTCTCTATGTCCAATTTTGCCCAGTTTGCAAAGCAATACCTAGGCTTTTTGACTAGTTCTCTGTCATCATGTTTCATGTCGTGTATACCTACCAAGGATAGGCATATAAATGGGACATAAAACTAGATCTATAGCGAGAATTCTCCGTTTTCGCAATATAGACAATTTAGAAATGCATTTTTATGTTATCGCCCTAGGGTGGGGCTGACAAATATGTGACGCGGGTAATTATCAATATAATCAATAGGTATATATTATATAAAATTTATACACTATTTTTGGATATCTATCCATCTATGCCAATCGAACGGAAATGTTATGATGCTTATCAGACGCAGAAGTAGATACGGCACTGCAACGATATAATCTTCGTCGCCTTGTATGAATTGATACAGATTCACATCAATAGGAGACGCCCAATAAGTGCGGCACTTAAAATACTTGGATTGTAAAATACTTGCTGTTACTTCGATCCCGTGCCCGTTACCAATGGAGAGCTATTCCCGAGATTAACAGTAGCTTATATGTATTGTTCCTTTTCCTTCAACCGTAAGAGCCTGTTTGTGTAACATCCATCCAAACAGTCAAACTATCAGTGAAAGTTTTTCTTTTACATTTATAATAGGAGTATTTACAATAATCTAAGATTAGTAATATACTTTACTTGACTGAGGCTTTGGATAGATGTCAGGCTGGGATTACTCCCACACATGTATGCAGGCAGTACCTCCCCCCTGACATCCTAGCTAGTTTAAAACGATACACCGCGATTATTTTATTTCCACACAACATCAATCATCATTAGTAAATAACACTCATATACTTTGGTATTTAGGTACTCAAATACTCAGATACTCAGCTTAAGATCCACAAAACTCCCAGGTGGGCCGCACCTTCGGGTTCGAGCAGCAGCAGCAGCAGCAACATCGACACGACACCGTTCCGCCGCCATTATCCCAGTACAATTTTGACTTTTACTCTTTGGTATTTGAACGTTGGCGCCTCCGATCACTAACTCACTTCACTGGAATTCAGCATAATTGGTTCGCCCTTGACAGCCACAGAACCAGAGGCAAGACTTGTTCTTTAGTGTTGCTACAATATAATGTAAAATAGTGTACTTTACCTACAGATTCGTGCTAAACGCGACAATTGTGGTTGAGTCAAATCAATAACTACTTAGTGCATAAAAACATTATTTAATGTAAGCGTCATTCAGCCTATTCTGTAAGTTGCAATGTACGTAATAATACAAGTTTTATAATCGGACGTCATGTTGAACGTATCACGTAGGTATACGCAAACTTATAGATTAACATGGAGACGTAGAAATGCAATAAAAAGTGCTGGCATTGAGATTATATCACAGTTTCATGCCAATACTATGAACACGTCACTCGAACATACTACATTACTAGAACGAAACACTGCGATAAGCTGAAGATATTTTTATACAGAACGTTGCAATGTCGTATTTTTTAAGTAACGGGTGATATCTTAAAATAGGTTAGTTTAGTAGATATAAGTATATTGTTAAATTACTACGCTTCTTTGGATTTCGACACTTAATGACGATTGCGATACTTCACTATCGATTTTGTATTTAGCTCATCCACTACAATTGTTTTTTAATAGTTTATTTCATAATAAATTACATAACATCACAAAAACCTTTATAGATTCATCTGGATATTGGATCACTGTCGTTACACCTTCAACACAACACAAGTTACTTTAAACATATCCACATAAAAAATATAAAATCATCACATACTACTGATGTCCGAGGTAAAAACCAGAAAACTATCCAAGGCTGTAAATCTGTACTGTTAAGTAAATTTTCCGAAATTATACGTAACTAGCTCTTTGCTTAGCTCCTACCGTTTGCCGTTGCTCCGCCCTTGTGGATGTCTGTCATCACTATAATATTGGTTATCGTTATAAATTGTGGCCTATGTATTATTCTGCTGTATAAGCTATATCATTGTGAAGTTTTATTAAAATCCATTCAGTAGTTTTTATGTGAAAGAGTTACAAACATCCATCCATCCATATTAACAAACTTTCGCGTTTGTAATATTAGTACGATTCATCGTCTTCGTTACGTCTTTGCGCTCTCGGTTGCTGAGAATTCCATTTCGGAGCCTAGGACTTACTTCTCCTTTTCCTGCCCCTCTAAACAAGTGGCAATTCGCTAGCCGTCGTTTGGTGGAATAGAATGACGAATGTATAGGATTTGACGTATTTGACATGCGTTAACGACTGTCATATACGTCAAATCCCATACATTCGTCATTCTATTCCACCAAACGCCGGCTAGCGAATTGCCACTTGTCTAGAGGGGCTGGTTTGATAAGTCCTTTCATGGGTGCGACTGCCGACTACACATCCAACCCTCAGAAGAAAGCTTCTGCGAGGCCTCATCAGTGCACCAGTTTGTAGATGATTGGCTTGTCTCTGAAGGTGATAAGGCTCCTTACACAACTTTTATATCATTCGTACCTATCTAGTGGGTTCGATTTGTGTGTAAGAATATGTACAGATGAGGCATGAATATATAATATTTATTTGCATTAGTCTAGATGTATTTTATGTATTTATAGCTGACCCGGCGAACTTCGTACCGCCAATAATTTGCCACCCGCGTGGCGTCAGATCCCGTTCCCGCTGCATCCTCTACGATATTAAACATGTATTTACATATAAACCTTCCTCTTGAATCACTCCATCTATTAAAAAAAACCGCATCAAAATCCGTTGCGTAGTTTTAAAGATTTAAGCATACAAAGGGATATAGGGACAGAGAAAGCCACTTTGTTTTATACTATGTAGTTATGGTATCAGCATCTGATTAACGTGGTCCTCTTCCTTCTCTATTATCGATTATGTGTATCGTTTGATGTGCTATCTATCGGGTTCAATTTCAAACACACGAAATATCATCGAAATCGGGCTGTTTCAGATGAGTTCAGTCACATGCACACAGTTATAGAAGGTTTATATAATATTACATGTAGTAAAGATTATAATTATCACATCAATAGAAAAATTATGCGGACACCCTGAATAATGTTCCAAACATAACCGTTTTGAGTGTAACTTAATTTTTAAAGATCAGATTTGTTATTTTTTAATACAAGCTTTAACCTGTCTAACCGGATATTTTGACAAGGACAGCAATAGAAATTGTTGGTTTAAAGCAAGTATGTCGTTCGTCTTGTTTGTTATAATTTAGTCTGATTTAGTTGAAGGTCAGACACTAACAGTAAATAAAATTTATAGAAATATATTAAAAATAAGATGGATGTACCTATTCTGTGTGATGTTATATTAAACTAGTTGATAATGTTGATGTCGGCTAAACCCACCAAACATAGCCTATACCTATCCATTCTCAAGGTCTAATCTACCCCTATTCCAAATTTTATCAATATCAGTTTAATGCTTTAGGCGTGTAGGCGTAACAGACAGACAGACAGAGTTACTTTTGCATTTATAATATTAGTATGAAGTAGGCATGGATATGGAAGTATGTATACACACATTAAGCTGCTGATGATGTAATCTTTTTGTATACCACTTAGTTGGCATACAAGAACACAGCCCACCTGATGAAAATGGTGACTGTGGCCTATGGACGAGTGCAATACCAGGGGCGTCACACTTGCACTGCCGACCCTGTTATAACAGAGAGTTTCTGTGCCGTCAGTGTAGAAGATAAAGCTGGACAAGCCTTTGGTCTTTCCACTGATAGCACAAAAACTCTCCAGTGAGTTCTGGAGATTAAACTTTTTGCTTTTTTTCTGTTTATATAGTACACTTCAAATGCACATTAGCTAGCCTGATGGTAAGCTGAAGTCGAGCAAAGTCTCAGGAAAGTGGTAAGGAGATGAAAAGACGCTGCAACATCGAAAGTGGGTAACTTAATTTGAAATGAAACTATAGAGTAAAATAGAATTAAACGAAGCAAGGTTATAAGAACTCAAACTGTAAAATTAATTAGTAACATTCAATTTATCATTATGCTTATTACATAGAGTAGGTAAGTATTACATTAATGATATAAAACAGAATTAATTTCTGTTTTGAATATTGATCCATCTTTGTAGTCTTTAAATCATGTATCAAGTATTTTCATGGATATGATGTTTAATTTTTGCTATAATGTACCTACCTCGGCAATAAGAAGGTAGCTCCCTACTTTAAATGATATTATCGTAAAAATATAAAAAGTGGGTAGTAAATTTACATTACTACCCGTTTGTGGTGAGTTTACAAATTAGTTCGCTAAAACTTAATAAGTAGTCAATTATTCGAGTTAGTGATTTTGGAAATTTTAGCAATGAATATCAAATCATTATTATTTTCCAACTCATCTCAATTACTTGAAGGGTCTAAGGAAGTATCAAATTCGTTTTTAAATGTAAGTAAAATTGGCATAATAAATGATTTTTATCGTAACTTCTAGACCAGCGTTTCCCATTTGCCGGGACGCGACCGGTGGTGACGGGCCATCAAAATAAATCCACTATTTTTTCAAAAAATAATATCTACTATCGACCGGTATATTAATTTAAATGAAGCTGGGTTTTCAACACTAGTTTACCTTAAAAATAAATATATAAACCGACTTGAAGTGGAACCAGACCTTCCAAACTTTTTAAGATTTTCCGCTAACTTGGATTAAAAAAAAAATAAGCAACAGCTCCATACATCGCACTAAAATTTAGTGACTAAATAGGTGTGATACCCAAAATTTTGTATGTACGTACCTACCTACCTAATATTAATAAAACATTTCTACTATTGATAAATGTGTATTATTAATGGAACCAGCTTGAGTTAAAAAGGATTCAGTGGGTCACGAAGGGGCAGGGTGAAAATTACCGGGCCACGGCAGAACAATGTTTGGGAAATACTGTTCTAGAGCTAGACAATCACATTATATTTTTAAGTAGTCATATTACTCTTGCCGGTGGAACGGAATAGGGCCACCCTATCACCCTATCTCTTTCTGTAGGTGACGTATAAGGCGACTAAGGGATAGGGCTGATCTCCCATTCGACAGTAAACAATGTAAACATATAGCCCAAGACAAAGTGCCCGCTGAACAGGAATGCGCTCGCCCCCAATTACGTGGGCCCGAAAATCAAATTGGCGAAATTTGGGTGTCAATATACCCCTGCCTATACCTTCGGGCTTTAACAGGCGTGAGTATATATGTATGTACATTTGTGTATTAATTTTATTTCTTCTGAATATCTAATATTATATCTTTACCTTCCAGACTTCACTAAACACCAAAAGTGGGATGTTCGTCAAAGTTGGCGGACAAAAAGGTATCTAATACGTTTTACATCTTATTGTGTGTTTTGTTCACAGTTGTCAGTTCTATTGGGTCTGTCTTTTATTACCAACAATTACCAAAAACGTTATTTCTATGAAAAGAAATAATTCTATTATCTGACGTAAATAAAATACATTACATTTTACATTACATTACATTGCTTATATTTTCTTCCTCGTCGTTCGTTTGGGCACTTAATAGATAATAGTAGGTACTCCGTTTGGGTCTTAGGTTACGGTTATAGTTTGGGTCTTAGATAAGGTACCTACGTTTTTGAAATATGGGGCGAAAAGGGAACTTTGTTTAAGAGGTAAAATTCGTAGGGTGTACACTCAGTATAGTCAGTATAGACGGGAAACATCAAGGTTTTTTCGCGTGGTTTACCTACGTATGTGTATCTGTGTCAAAGAGACTAAAACTACACGAGTGCTGGTAATGGAAGCAACGGAACACCTCACTTTCGATGGGTTCTGCAGCCATAGTGTGGTAGGAAAATATGTCTACACTGTCTACAATTTCATTGGTTAAAAATCAAAAAATAAATAAAAGGCCCACCAACACCAGAACAACCTATTTTTGAAGTGAAAACTTCTTTAGCGGCGTTGGATGGGTAAAAATTGTTAAAATCGCGCGTCAGGATCACTTGACCTTTGACCCGTAACCGACGACTTTGTACGTGTATGATGTCATACAACATTCCTAGCTACAGAGTGTTTATTTTGCTAGGTACGCTAAGAAGCTTCGTAGCTTAGCAGTAAACGCTTCGACTGTAAGTCCTTATGGTTTCAGACAGTACCGGGTTCGAACCCGGGCTTCTGACACTCTTTGTGATTATTTTTTCTGTTTGTAATTTATTAATTTCTTCTGACAGAAAATTAGCAGAAAATTAATGATAGGTTCTATGATTGGCGCTATATTATAGGTATGGTATGGCATGGTATGTTCTTTTTATCCTTTTCTCTGTATATAACGAAGAAAGAAAGAAAGAAAACGTTTTCACTTCTGCCGGCACTCCAGGAGTGCAACCCGTCTTTTTCTTTTACAGAACTTTCTTACTATGTCTATAAAAAATATACCTCTTGTCCATTACATATCGGCCGAGGTTACGGGTTGGCAGAAATCTGATTTGTTTTCACCCAAATCTGTCTTTGAAATAATTCACATGCGGTATACATATAACATGTCTGTAAATATTGAATTTTTCAAATTAAACTGCTGGGAAAAGCTCAAAAGTGCAAGCTATTTTTGAAACCGGCATTCGTTATTCGTGGCTTAGGAAGCATCTAGAAGGTTTAAATAAATCATCATTATGCAAGCAGGTATACCCTTCCTTACCCAAGCTACCCTCACTTGTAAGTACGGTTGGCTTAGACCCTGAAGAGGGCGAGGCTCCAGTCCAAGCACTTGATACGTGATAATAATAACAGACAAATATATGATGACTACAATCAATGTATATTTTTCAGATGCCTTGGAAGCTGTCAAACTTGACCCAGCCGTTCTCGAAGCTCAAGTGACTGTGCATGATAACCCGAAAGATAATGGAATAAAACGCCAAAACCATTTTATTGACAGTAACAAAGGTGTGTTGTATTATGTTGTTAATTTAGAACTTATCAGGTCAGTCTAGGTCTCATATTTTTTTTTACAAGTGTGATTCAAAAGAAAATTAGAATTATCCATAATTTTGTATGTAGGTAGTTAGGTTGCTATCAGAAAGTCTTATGCTTTAGACTTATTTTATATCGCGGGAGTGGGTAGCGTGATCTATGGGTTACGAGATCAGATTTTTCCACGCGGGCAACCGCAGGCAGCAACTATATATCTATTTCATGATATTTAGCCATTATAAGAATGAAGCATACTGAAAGGTTTATTTTGTTTAGTTTTTTAAACTGATTCTTTATTATTCTTATAGAACCCCTATAAGATAAATATAGAACTTTAAAAATTGTATAATTTTATCTCGTTACGATGAGAGACTGGAGAAAAATCAATATAACGTGACATGCGCGGGGGAAGCCACGAGTGAAAGCTAGTATTAAACTTTCGGTGTTCTTGATACGAAATTAAACGATAAATTAAACACTTCGGGAGCGTTTTGCTGAAAAGATTTTGCCAAAATTTTACTACCCAAACAAATTTTACAAACTTTTTTTTATCTAATGCAATGTTTGGAATTATTTTAGTACTCACCTACGCAGTTTTTCATTTTGTCAAATTAGCTCTGTGGCATCAGCCTTCGTGGTTATTTTTTTTTATAACCATCCAACACCTCCATCCATCTAACAACAACAAATTAAATAAATTATTAAAAAATGAAAACCCAACTGATTCTGAAACAATCGAAACAAGCTTTAGCAGGCGGTATCCATTAATTTCCATCTGGTTTGAGATTTGCAAATGGGCACCGCCGCCGGCTATAAAGCTTGTTTCGATCTTTTCAGAATCAGTCAGGTTTTTTATTTTAAAAAAAATATTTTATTTTATGATTTTTAGTTATGACCTATATATCGACCGTAGCTATTAACAAAGTCGGAACTACAAAAACACTACTTTTCAGTACGGCCAAATAAAGTTTTGAACTTGCACCAAATTCACAAATGCCCATAAATTGAAACCAAATTTCGCGTAGTGCTACAGTTTTGAAAGATAATGAAGGTCGTAATGTGAATAACAAAAATAAATCTAAGAAATTCTAGAAAAAGCAGTTGTTACATTGTTAACCGAAACCGATACTAGCACACTTGTCGTAAGTGACATATCCTACAATGTTTCACGTACTATGAAAGTCGTAAGTGGCACATCCTACAATATTTCACGTACTAGGGAAGTCGGAAGTGTCACATCCAACAATTTTTCACGGTACGTAATTACAAAGTTTTGTCGGATGTGGGGGTATTCATAGGCCTTATGTATTAAAAGAAGGTTTTAAAACTGATAAATTGTTTTATGAATATCCAATTAAATGTAAATTAAATATAGATAGTGTACGGTTAGTACATCGAACAGGTTAAAAATCATAAAAATTCACAATAGTAACGGAAAGTACAAGTAATTACAGTCCAGAACCACTGACGACGAAGGGGTGATGTGCTATTTCTATTGCCGTGTGGGATGCCAGTCCTTCCTGTGGCTGAGAGGCTCCACAGCGCCTGCGAGTATGGGATTGTCGGCGAGCCTCAACGCACGTTTTTGTGATTCGAAGGGGTCAAGCTGGTATGCAGATGCTCCGGCAAAAGGTGACAGCAGTACTCCATATGGGGCCGGACTTTTGCCTTATAAAGAAGGAGTCGTTGCCCCGCAGTGAAGTACTGCTTCGCCCTGTTAAACACTCCAAGTTTCTTCAATGCCAGCTAGGCCTTATCCTCCAAATGGCTGCGGTACTGGACGTCGCTTGAGATGTCGACGCCTAGGATCCCGATACTCGAGGAAATCGTACGCGGTGTACCCAGGAATTGCGGCGGTACAACAAATGGGGTTTTCTTAGAGGTGAATACACATATTTGTGTCTTAATGGGATTGAATTGGACTAGGTTTAGTCGACCCCAATCGGATACTCCCGATTTTGGTCGCAAGTTGCTAGCGACTCTCCTTCACCTTAGACTGAGAGATATTTGCCCGGCCCGTGTAACACGTGTCCCCGGTACTGTCTTCCGCATAGCAATGGATGGATATCATTTATGTGCAGCAGAAACAGGGTCGAAGACAGCACGGAGCCCTGTGGCACACCAGCGTTTATGTCCATGGGGTCCGAGCAGCTGCCATCGACGACGGCTTGGATACTGTTGGTCGCTCAGTAGATCGCTTCCTTCAAGGTATCTCAGGAACTGTGTATTAATCGCACACTCCATAACCTTCGAGCGAAGGGATGTTCTAGCAATAGGCCTGTAATTGGACGGGTCTGCCCCTCTAGACAAGTGGCAATTCGCTAGCGGGCGTTTGATGGAATAGAATGACGAATGTATAGGATTTGACGTATATGACAGTCGTTAACGCATGTCAAACACGTCAGATCCTATACATTCGTCATTCTATTCCATCAAACGCCTGCTAGCGAATTGCCACTTGTCTAGAGGGGCTGTCCTGTCTCCTTTCTTTAGCACAGGATGCACGAACTCAGTCTTCCACGAGGCAGAGCAAGAGAGCGCGAAAAGCTGCGTAAGTGCTGGGCACAATTAGGTGGCACAGCGCCTGAGCACCATCGCCATATATACCATCCGGCCCACTCGACTTCCAAACATCTAGGGACTTGAGTTCCCGCCGGACCACCCGTTGTGTGATTTTAACTTCAGGCATGGAAACACCACAGCTGGGGAGAATGGGTGGCTCGGCATTCCCGTCATTCATTGTCAAAGAGGTTACCGTAAGGTTTCTCGCCACCGCAAACGAGCTAGGGTTGTGTGATTGGCTGGCGCGGTGGCCCTGGGTCCCCTCCCAGATACTGCCAAGTCTACTCCGGTTTCCTTCTACGGCACGACTACTGCCCTGGGAACTTTACACAGGCTGCTGGTTCAGCCTCCTGGAACGGAGATTGTGATCCCCCGGTTCAGGAACCGTACAGCCTGCGGGCGGCCAGCGGTTAACCGTTTCACCGGGTCTCCCTGACCGCCGCGACAACATTTCACTCCCGCACTAGTCAGTTGTGACATCCAAAGCTTTTGGTCTTCCCACTGACGACACAGAGCCTCTCCAGTGAGCTCTGGCTACCCTGCTCACCGTCTGGAACACAACACAAGGTTACTATAACCGCGGTATTCTGTAGGACGAAGGTACTTCCCCAGTCGGACTGCTCAGTTGTAACGGGAGGTACCGTCGTGTTCTACCTTCTAAAATAACATACCTATCAGTTGTAACGGGAGGTACCGTCGTGTCCTACCTTCTAAAATAACATACCTATAATTAAAAATGTCACATGAGGCAATAGAAAACCAGTCAACTCTTCCTAATTTTAGGACTATATACCATATCCAACCTACATTATTGTATAACTGTTTTAGAAATAAAGTCGATACTAACACATCCAACATCTAAATTTAGTAATGTACAATAAAAAATGGTGGTAGGACCATATATGACAAATACTTTCATTATAAGAACGAATAACAAAGTCGGTAGTGCACTATCCGACAAAAACGTTTAATAGAAGAACGAGTAACAAAGTCGACAGTACCATAACCGACAAAAACGGAAATGTTAGGTACAAGAAACAAAGTCGGTAGTGCCATATCCGACAAAAATGAACGAACTCAAAGCGCACAATAATGTAGAATGTGGTACATTCGACACAGGTAATAAAATAATAATCCGTTAACAATGTGGAATTTGACACATATTACAATCTTAACCGTTAAAGTACGTCTAGATCGAGACATTGTTATTTTATACTATATACTGCACATTTACGTAAAACAATAATATAAAAATATAAAACATGCACGCGCAGTCGCCCCGCTAACAATGAGCGAACTGGCAGAACCGCCCGTTGCGCGCGCGCCCCTTCCCCTTCTTAGTCCCGCGAACTTTGTAGTAACATGCTTACCTACATTATTATTCGTACGCCCCTATAAAATCCGACTTTGTTAATCTAGAAATACTATGATAGCATTTAGTTTCAAATTTGAAACTTTGCGAGAACATAGTTATAGACGTTTGAAGACCTCAGGAGCAATAAAACGAAAATCGCCAAAATGTAGTTCCGACTTTGTTAATAGCTGCAGTCGATATATTTATTGTAATCGTCTTCAAATTTCCTTCATTTTGAATTTTGATATCCCACTTGATAAATTAGTTAATATTTTTTTTGACCTCATTCATTTTGGTGCCTAAAAACCAACATATAGCTCTTGTGCATATTTTATGTGCCTAAGAACACTTGGGCAATAAATACCTTCCATTTGAGATATGAATCATTGAAATCCGTACTGTGGTTCACAAGATATGAGGTAACATAGGATCTTACAAACATACATACACTAGCTGACCCGGCGAACTTCGTACCGCCAATATTTTTCCGCCCGCGTGGCGTCAGATCCCGTTCTCGCTGCATCCTCTACTATATTAAACATATATTATACATATAAACCTTCCTCTTGAATCACTCTAGCTATTAAAAAAACCGCATTAAAATCCGTCGCGTAGTTTTAAAGATTTAAGCATACCTACAAAGGGATATAGGGACAGAGAAAGCGACTTTGTTTTATACTATGTAGTGAAGATACGCGCGAAAAACATACCTAACCCTTCTTGAAAGTCGGGAAAAATTGACGATAGAGACGATATTCTTAGCAATCCATGGATTCTCCGTGCGGGTGCCGGGTCCATCGCGTTGCTGAGTTGGGAACTCGGGACAGTTCCTGGGACTTGCGACCCAAGTGTAGGTTTAGAAGGGGCCCCTTTTGTTGATGTACATCAACACTCACCTTCACTACCCAAGTTCCCCTCCCTGCCTAACCAAATTTGATACGAACCTACTAGTGCCGCTTTAGACATTCGTCCTAGTAATGAGCTTATTGTAGCTCTCGATAGGCCTAGATCTTTAAGTAGGTTATAGAGAGATTTAGCTGGTATACCTCTCGCTCCCACTTCTACTGCATACAAATTTACCACGTAACCGTTTTTGATTAATTCGTTTGTGAGATCATAGTATTTATTTTTCTTAAGTGTGTGGTCCTTCGGTATATTTGTTTCCCACGGTGCAGTAAGTTCCACAAGGACCACATATTTAGTCGTTTTCGAGTAGAGAAATATGTCCGGTCTAGATGACGAAACCCCAACATCCTCCGGAATTTTATAGTGCTTTTCATACGTGTCGATTAGGTGAGTCCAATCTGGGGCAGTATCTAAGATTGAATAAGGTTTGTTCCTGGATTTTATGGATAAACCTTCAGACACAAAGTTGATATTCGCGTATGATGAAAAGCACCTTATCGTGGCGGCGTGAGTATGATATTTATCATTTTCGTCTTGCTTCAGAAAGGACCTAAGTATATCCTGGTCCCTTTTTGGCTCTCGTACTCCCAACCCCACTTTGTTCGACTGGGCTCCTATCATAAATCGTTTATGGAATATAAGTCTAGATTCAAGCTCGGCCGCGTTATTATCTTTCGGGAGTGCCCTGACTGTGTCATCTTGGGATTTACCTAAGATGTGGGCTTTGGTAACACTAAGGTGTTTATAGAGCTGCGATGGTTTCTTTAATTTCATCCCAAAATTATTCTGATCCCTAAATAAAGCAGAGGGATCAGCAGAGTGCGCTAGTCCAAGCCACGATTTTAGTGATTTTATGACAGTTGCATCTATTTTCGTTTACCCTATTTAATTTTACGTAAAATGTGTTATTACAACGGCAACATTTGACTTAATAAAAATATGCAAAAGTACTAGTCGGTAAGCAAGTTATTGTTTGAAAGTTCACTACCTAAACATAACGTTTGCGTTACAATTATTTGTGACGAGATTTTTTGCCAGGTAATGATTTGACAAATGAAATTATGCATTTTCTGTTCGGTCAAACATAGGTAACTCAAGCACTAGTAAAATTATTGGTTTGGGTAAATTATTTAGACTCGACTTATAAGCCCTTACATTAAATATTAAATATCTGTCTTGGAATAGAATAGAAATCTTAAATATCTTAATAGAAATCTATAGAAATATATGGAAACACAACATTAGGTACCGGGCAGATGGACCAAATCGTTGGTATATTGGGTTGGGTATGTCTTCTTTCGAAGTTGCCACACTATGGACTCCCCGAGGGACTTTGCGAATGGATTGCCAACTTTTTGTCCAACAGAAGTATCCAAGCCGACGTCGCTGGCAGCTGCTCGGACCGCATGGACATAAACGCTGGTATCCCACAAGAGTCTTGTTGCCCCCGACCCTGTTTCTGCTGCATATCAATGACATGCTGTCTGGTGGCTTCATTAATTGTTATGCGGACGACAGTGCTGGGGACACGTCACGGGCCGTGCAAGTATCCCTCAGTCCGAGGTGGAGAAGAGTCGCAAACAACTTGTGTCCGAAATCGAGACTACTTTTTAGGGAGTATCCGATTGGGGTCGACTAAACCTAGTCCAATTTAACCCCACTAAGACAACCCCCCACCCCACCGCTAAAAAAAACCATTTATTGTAGCGCCGCAGTTCCTGGGCACACCGCTTTCCATTTCTTCGAGTATTGGGATCCTAGGGTAACCTATTGAAATATCGAATTTCTGTTACCCGAATCTTAAAACCCCGAAAACGGTTGGTAGAACTTTTAAAAGACAGATGTAATGAATGACAACTTTCTATAATTTCGTTTTTCATTTCCCAGATGAATCAATTTCCAGGTGCATTAAAACCAAATTTTTAAATAGTATTTTTTTGTTTCCCATATTGTCATAATCCAAATATAGATTTTTCAGAATATTTTTTTTGTTTCCCATCGTACCATTTTCCAAATAAACTATTACCAAATTTTCATAATCTTTTTATTTGGTTCCCATACAAATCGTGTTCCAGCTAAACTATATACAGGTATAGTAAAAATCAGTAAAATTATACGATTCATTTAGGGTGTGTAACGGTTGATATAATAACAAAAAAGCTAACGTTCACTTAAGACATAAATAATTTCACTTAATATAATTTTGTTTAAATTATTGTTTTCCATGTCATGCATGAACAGTTTTGTATGCAGGTATAATCAATGAATCAGGAAAGCGAGCTCGTGAACACTGCGTACCACGCCCGACCCGACTCGCCGTGGTACTTGTCTGCCCTACACTAGAGTGTTATTTAAGAACCGGAGGCGCGGAGGGACGGCAGTCCTCGCCCGCGCGAGCATGGGTGCCCGAACTTTGTTACGCAAGGGCGGAAGGACTGCACTTCCCGCAGCGCCGGAGAAGAGCAACACTAATGCTTGCCTGCTTGCCTGCATGTTTGCCTGCTTGCCTGCTTGCCTGCATGCATGCACGCCTGCATGCCTGCATGCTTGCCGGTTTGATTGCCAGCTTGCCTGCATGCATGCTTGTTTGCTTACATGCATACATATATTTTTTAAGGCAACGTGTGTTTTGTTCAGTAGGTCTCCAGTTGTAGTTAGTAGACGCCATATGAGGTTTAGTTTTAAGTTTAAAAATCTGGCTATTGTTTGTTTGGATATCAATTAACTGACTATCAATTAATTGCATTTCAAAAATTTGTGTTTTAAAAATTGGGCTTTCGTGCATATGGATTACGATCATCTGGATTTTGTGCATTTAGATTTCGTGTGTCTGAAACTCGTTCGTCTGGATTATAAAACGTCGTACAAATGCATAAATGGGCAAATGAAATTCGGAGTTGCGATTATATGGCAAATAAAACTTCGGAATTTGAAAAACCGGGATTATGAAAAATTGGCCAAACGTTTTTTGGATTATGATATTCGGAATATTAAAATTCGGGATTAAGATAGGTAACCGGATCCTAGGTGTCGACATCGCACGCGACGTTCAGTTGCGAAGTCATTTAGAAGACAAGGTCAAGCAATACTTCACTGCGGCGCAGTACTTCACTGCGGCGCAACGATGACGCCTTCTTTATAAGGCACAAGGCAAGGTGGAGTACTGCTGTCACCTTTTTGCCGGAGTGCCAGCAGCGTACTTCCTTGATCCCTTCGACTCGGTGTAAAGGCGGGCGTATAGGCTCGTCGATGGTCCCATAATCGCAGGCGATGTTGAACCGCTTAGCCTTACAAGGGACTTCGCATCCCTGTGTGTGTTCTACCGTCTATACAATGGTTTGTGCTCAGATGAATTATGCGGTATGAAAGGAACTTCATCCCACTCACGCCTAAGCTGTGGAATGAACTCCAGGGAGTTCGGCTCTCCCAAGCGACTCTAATATGGGTTTCTTTAAGAAGGGCATTCGAAGGTTTCTACAGGCTCGGCAGCACGATTGTAATGCCCCTGGTGTTGCATACGTGCATAGGCCACGGTAACAGGTGGGCCATCAGGTGGGCCGTGTGCTTATCTGCCACCTAAGTGGTATAAAAAAAGTTATTGGTATAATAAAATATACAACAGGACTAACTCTTAATCGTTTATATTCAAATTCAAATTCAAAAAATCATATATTCCATAAAAATATTAAATTTGTTTGGAATCGTCATTATTTTTTCCCCTACCGTGCAGTGCGTGACATGGTAACTACTGAGAAACACTGCAAAAAATATATAAAATAATTAAAATAAACTATTCTAACTGTCTCAATATCAGTAAGCCGTCTAATTGTTTTTAATGCATATGCTGCAGAACTTAATTTGCCTGATATTTTTTAAATCTGCGGTCCCCACTGCAGTTTTGAGTCAATAGTGATACCCAAAAATACAGCAGTCCCCACAGGGTCCAACCCAGATCCATTAAGTTGTACATTGGTAGCTACCTGCCTTACATTAGGTGTCGAGAATTTGATTATAGTAGGTATGTAATGTACCTACCTCACCTACTTTGCACTATAACAGTTTTACATAAATATTATTAATAAACTACCGTATTCGTTTTAGACAAGGAAGCCCAGCCAACCAAGATAGAATCGACTACGGCACCAAAATCCATAAAAGGTTTCGAAAAAATGGTATCGCAGAGCGAAGCGGCCCTCTTGTCGTTAACACCTCAACAATTAGAGCTCTTGATGAAGTATGCTGATATGTTACGACGGCAACGAATTATTACTCAAAGATATTTGGTAAGTTTCAAAGGTGGATGGAGTGCGTTAAAGATATGGGAAGGAAGGAATTAACCGTAAGATGACATCTGACCAAAAATTATTCAGGAAAATGATATATGTTGAACTGATCTTTACATATCGACGGGTGCAAAGTAAATAAAGTCAACTACAAATTCACGATTTTCTTTTTATTGCATTTTCGTACTAATCAAATAAGACTCCACAACCTAGCATATTTGGTTTTGGAGATTTCATTATATTTCAATAAATTTTTAAACGTATAAAAAGCCATCTACACTCAATCTTGCAAATAGTACGAAGGTAATGCGACCAAGTAACGTTGGTCGTTCTTGCGCGGGGCGCGGGCGCGTAAAGTACCGACGCATTAACGACCATCTGCGAGTTGACTCTTTCTACTTCGCGGTCACTGTAGGTGTTAAGATTTACGTCGGTTAACTTTATACAAAATATTTATCACGTAGTGGGATTTTCTGTTTAATAAACGTCTTTATAAAAAACAACTTAGCAGCAGTTATTAAAAAAAAAAGAATAACTACCCAGAATGATTTAAAGCGTAATCACAGCGTAACTTACACACTTCCAGTTAATCTGGACAATAGCCCTATTCATATTAAAGTTTGTAAAATAATGTTTAAAAATACATTATGTATCAGTAATCAATTTATAATGAGCGCTTTGGATAAGTACGATACTAAAACTGGGAATTGTTCAAAAGATTTAAGGGGTTATTGCAAAACTATTAAAAATAAGATTAATACTGAAACTGTAATACAAGGTGTATGTAATCACATAAAATCATTCCGGCCAGTAGAGTCACAAAGACTCAAACAAACTTTACTTATCTGGTGACTTAAAGACTTTTCGATGATGTTTAAATTATATCAGGAATGGGCTGAATTAAATAATGTTTCATAAAAAGTAAGAACAGGTGCCAATATAGAGATAAAATCAATAAGGAAATGAATATAGGCTTTCACCTTCCGAGAAAGGATCAGTGTGCTCAAAACATTGATGAGGTTAATAAGCATATGAGAAATAAGAATAACGCCAGGTCTTTGAAAACACAGGATAAGATCCAAGCTACTGCAAATCCTAATACAATAACATCAGCAACATTCGATTTTCAAAAAACGTTATCTATCCCATGGAGAAACAAGTTCATTTTATTACAAACGTAAACTTTCTATTTTTAATTTTACAGTTTTTGAAATGGGAAAAAAGAAGGATATACGTTACATGTGTCCTGAAAATATAGCTAAACGGGGATCAAACGAGGTGGCTAGTTGTCTTCTTAATTTCATTGAGGATTCGGTTAGAAAACACATCAAGGACGTGCGCCTTTGGTCGGACAATTGCGGGGACTAAAACCGAAACCGAACAGTGTTTTTCATGTACGTTTACTGCTCGTCAAAATTTAAAATAGATATTAAAGAAGGTGACAGTGTACATGCACTGATAGAAAAGTCATCGAAGAGGAAATTTATTTACAGTCCAGAAGATTATACCCTTGTTAGATGGTGCAAAATGTCAGGAGATGTGTATGAAGTAAAAGAAGTAACACAAGACATGGTTTTTGATTTTAAAGATTCGATGGATCAAATGAAGTGGACTAAAAACGTTGACAATGAAAAAGTGAAATGGAGTTTAGTACGTGAGATAGTAGTAAAAGCGGAATATCCTTACACAATATTTTATAAATATGATTTACACGGAAAATAATCTAAAAGAATCGACTTACTACAGAAACGAAATACACGGTTCCAACGAGATGATTTTGTAGAGCTTGAAATTTGACATTATGAAATTTTAATGATAACACAATCTAAATAGAATGACCTAATAAATCTGTGTCAGCAAAATTTAATATTTCCGATTTTTTTTTATATCACGATTTTTATAAAAATTTAAAACATACTGCTTATACTGAAGAGAATGAGACTGATTGATTGTTATGTAGATTTTAGTACTACAGTCCGTCAAATCTAAGAAGTACCGTTTGACAGTTCTGACAATTGAATTATAGGGATGGGATGAAAAAATCGATTACTATAATATCCGAACTTTAAGAGATCGATTACTATAATATCCGAATTTTAAGAAATCAATTATTATAATTAAATAAAAGAAATGTTTAGGATATTTTTTTATTCACTACTAGTACTAGTATCGTCGTCTTCGTCATCATCGTCATTTAAATTAATGACCAGTTGATTGTCCATTACATTATCAAAGTGTACGTCTCTTTCGAAGTCGTCCATTATTATTTTCTTTGTTTTTTGTACTACTTTACTCCAATCTTCCTGTGTAACTTGGGCACATGCTTCCTTTAATAAACCTTCCATTTTCTTGACACTGAAGGGTGGTTTTGTGTTGTGTCTTGCTGCATAACCTGTAAAACAATAATGTAACTATTTGATAGCAGACGAAAACCATTGTTTAAATTATAAATGTTAGAAGTACTCGTGTTATTATTATAATATTATAAAATATTACCTTTAACTTGGGCCCAAATCAGTTCAATGGCATTATATTGGCAATGGTACGGAGGAAGTCGTATGACTTTGTGCCCGTGCTCTTCGGCCAATTGGAACTGTAATAATTCAGCTTTTAATAGTGACATGTCGGCATCCACTCCTTTTCTTTGCAGCCATGCCACCAAATCTGCTTTCTTATTGGCTGACGTAGGTGCTTTATCAATTTGCACAGAGTGGTATGGGGCATTATCCATTATAATTGTGCTGTTAGGAGGGATATTCTGTAATAAATTTAAGAACCACTCTCGGAACCTTACTGCGTCCATTTCTTCATGATACTCTTTAGTGCTTTTGGATTGGAAAGCTAATAAAGAGTTTTCCACGAAGCCTGTAGACGCTGACCCAGCATGGCATATTATGAGGCGTCCACCTTTTCCTATCGGCACCTTCGAGCACGAAGCTTCAGAATCATCAGTCCATGTTTTCGGCACAGAATGGTTGGAATTTAGCCAAGTTTCGTCCAAAAATATTACATTATCCCAGTTTATAATTTGTTTAACTTCGCGCAGGAATGTTAGTCGCTGCATAATTATGTCATGTCGCTCCATAACAATTTTTCGTTTGTCAACTTTTTTGTATCTGAAGCCAATTCCTGTTATTACCGTTCTCAACGACTCTATGCTTCCCTTATACAGCCCGGCATCTTTTAAAGTTGCACATAACTTTGCCAATGTTGGAAATTCGCCTCTTGTAAAATACCCGTATATATGGTTTCTAATAGCATGACTATCGAATTCATCGATGCCTGTCACAGGTTTATTTCTTTTTCGTTTTGTCGGTGTGTGAAGTACGTTACTGTCACTCCCCGAAGGCCCATATTTTTCACTTAATATTTTGCCAACGGTGCGGCTACCAATACCGAGAGCTTCACCGACGCGATCCCGAACTTGTGTAACTGGCAGTAGAAGTCCACCATTTTGAGATTCACGCTCAAAATACTCGTGTAATTTCACCACCAATTCACGAGCCTGGCTGTTCAAAGTACGTCCTCTTTTCGACATTATTAATAAACACTTGCTTAGTTCGGAGTCCAGTATAAATATTGCCAAGGTAAACGGATAAAGAATGATCAGTCCAGAAAAGTAATAGCCAAGTCACAAATTGTAAAACACAAACGAGAAAGCAAGTACGCGCACAGTCAGCTTCCAAGATGGCGAGAGACTGCTGACGCCGAACCTACCGAGCGGACCGCGTGCGCTTGTAGTTGGCAGTGTTGCCAGAAAAAAAAAATTGTAGAGACTTGGACACCTGCGATTTTGCCTATTGACCTAAAAATAATTAAATTAATTTATTTTAGGGTATCTGTGTATTCAGTGCATTATGCGGTCGCGCAGTAACGTCGTTAATTTATAACATCAGGCAACAACATTTTTGTGAATGGGTTCTACATACCTTATTTTTATTAGTTTTAGACGTAGAAATAAGATTTAGAAGAAAAAATTGTAATTGTAAAATCAATGGATGTGCTTGTTAAAAATTTGTTTATTTCTCTGTAATATGCAAATCCATACTATCATACACAAAAATAAATGTAAAAAACACTATCCCTGACTCCATTTACTATTTCGACAGCGTTAGCGCGAGAAACCCCGACTTATTTGGGCGCGAAAATCAAAAATCGACAAATCGCTTTCGACAACTTTTTAAAGAAGCAAATATATTTGATTTATAAATACGTATTTTTGGTGAATGGGTTTTATCTCATATTTTACGATTACATAACTATTTAGTTATGTAATCGTAATATGTGAGATAAATCCCATTCACATGAAAAAATATTTGTTTGGTTGTCAAGTGTAATTTGTAAATAATACATTCGATTTTTCGTATATGTAAACGATTTTTTTGCATACAAGTGTATCCGAAGAGTCGCAACACTACGTGCAGTGACCTAACTACGTAACTTTGTAATGCGGTCAAGAATATAACTATTAGAAATTATTTACTGTGTAAATATGTGTTATTTTGCTTTGTTTGAAAGTTTTCAATTACATTTAGATATTAAGAATTGTACATTTTTAGATACAATAATGAAATCTTTCTAAATTCATGGTTTTATGAAAAAGGTTATCGAAACTGAATAATGTACGTATGAACAAAGTTGTTTCGGTTTGAAAAATATGAAACGTCAAACGGTACCTCTTAGATTTGATGGACTGTATGTACTACTAAATAAGTTTATGTTGTTAAAAATATTTAGTAAATCATCATTTTTGATTATTAAAGGAGTACAATATTCTGTTTCTCTTACTACTATTAGACTGATTAATTATTAATAAAAATAACGATAGGGAAATCAATCATGTGTGAAAAATCGAAAATATCTTAAACAACAAATAAAAATAGCGATAGGGAAATCAATCATGTGTGTAAAATCGAAAATATCTTAAACAAAGAATATCTAATAGTCATTAAAGGTTACTATTATATTCTAAGTTTAAAATGTTAATTCTGAATGTGTACCAAATCATATTTAAATTAAGAAGAGGGTAAAAATATATTTTGATTATTTGATTAAAATAAGACTGATCAAGTAAACCAAAATATGTGCAATTGAAATAGAAGAAGGTATTTTTTTACGTTTTTGTTAATTTTAAAGATGGTATTTTGTATTAACGTAATAATTTGATTGTTTGTTATTAATAGTTTAAAAAAATCAATTTTAAAGTATTTCATTTGACCTCATTAGCCAAAAATAAATGTTATGAAAATACGAAGCATAAAAAGTTATCTGCAAAATTGCGTTCTGTAGTGGATATTTTATAAATATATATGAGCATGGTATTCATAAAATTTTATTTGTAAGTGGCCTGAGAACAATTGAGATCAGTAAAACAAAGAAAAAACTATTTACACACGATATTAAAAGTCCCGAGCATGTACGACCAACTGGTAGTTGGCTCAGTTAGCGTTTTATAAAGTTCGTTATAAAAACGGCTATCTGCAAAATATCGTAAATTATTAATAAATTAGCATAATTAACTTAATATAAAAATAAATAAGAGTATAAATAAATTATGATAAAAATTTCAGAAATATTGGCCCACTCATTAAGAAAATAATACACTTTTTCAATCTTTTCGCTCTCCTGTAAAGTTGCTATTATTCAGATGCCTCTTTTTACTTTGCACCCTTTTTTTTTTTTTTTTTTACGTGCGGGAAATCCCCACGGATACCCGCCCCTCCGGAGCCGGAGGGGTAGGTTATGTCGGACTCGAACCGACTAAACCGCACGCCGTCTGTGGATCGTGGTGCTTTTACTTTGCACCCGTCGATATTATTACAGATGTATTGGCAAAAATTAAATTAAATTAATAAAGTTACCTACTACATATACACAATACTAAATAAATTAAAATAAAAACTAAAACTAAAAGTTAAAATGCGTCGTGGAATTCATCCGCATCGCATACCTCTTGTGGTAGCGTTCCCAGAAGACTGGCAGCATTGCCACGTTGTATGGCAATGCTTAATCTCTGACCTAAAAAGAGGCCAGCCGTTCTAACTGATCTCAAATAATAATTAGGATAGGGCAGGTAGATGATGATGATTAGGTAAGTTTCAATTTATATCTCCATATTTAGAAAAGACTAACATACAACCTAGACGATTATCTTGTTCTCCATAACAATATCGTTTTTTTTTTCACAATTTCGTAATAAAATTCCAGTTACGCAAATGTCAGTGTAAAATGTCAACTCAATTTTTTTTGACGGAATCTACCGAAACTCCGTTGAATATCAATATGTATTTGCATACTATTTTGCTAAAACTATAAACGCGACAGTTTGTAGGTAAGTATGGATAGATGGATGGATGGATGAATGGATGGATGTTTCTTATTCTTACACGTAAAAACTACCTACTGAATGGCATTTTAATACAACTTTACAATAATACACCTTTAATAATATAGCAACACGTAGGCTACAATATAACGATAACCGATATTATAGCGATAACCAACATCCACGCGGGCGAAGCCGCGGGCAAAAGCTAGTTCATTATTTTTTATCTGCTTAATTTAGTAAAGCTTCTGGAGTAAAACATTAAGTTGTGTGGAAGCATAGCAATGTTGGTATCAGAGCACTGTTCAGAGAGGTATATTATTTATATCTCTGCTTTAAGGCAAGGCGTTGTGGTTAGGAAAAATCTTTGAATGGTCAGAACTGTGACAGCATTACGACGGAAAGCCTGAAGTGTGGCAAACACGAATTTACTTATACTTATCTACCTACTTTTAGTGTTTGTAAAAAGCATTATATAGTTCTTTTAATATTGCTTTAGACTATATACATGGGCGCTAGTACTACTACGCTGTACTAGTACATTATCTATTCTGTGACATGGGGTACCGATACGAACAAAATATTTATAATACTCGCAAATCAATAGATGGCACTAGTAGTCTCATTTAAAGAAATAAAAAAGTTAAAATGCTTATTTCCCTCGTTAGAATCACGTAAATTATTAGCTGATGCCCGCGACTTCGCTCGCATGAATTCTATTCCCGTTTCCGTAACGGCGTAACCCTTATGAAATTTTTCTTTGCGTAAAAACTATCGTCGTACTGCAAGGAATATTCTAAAAAAAGAAATAGCGAAATCGGTACAGCTGTTCTCGAGATTTGCGCTTAGCAACACATTCAGCGATTCATTTATATATTATAGAAGATCAGCACGTAAGCATAATTATAAAACTCGTTGGTAATGTTATAAATAAAGATTTTGTGGACAATAGTGCTATTTTAGGAAGCCGCCATCTAGCAGTATGGTGCATTTAGTAATGATCATCAGAAACGTAGAGACAATAAATATATTTAAAAAAATGATGCACAAGCTGCTGGTAGCGAAATGTTACTACAATATTGATGAATTTTTAGAAGACCAAACACTTGAATAATAATTAATAAGGAATGACTATAAATAATATACGATATGACATGACTGGTATGTAACGATTTAAGTGTAATTTAAATTTAATGTATGATAATTTATAATTAATTAATAATTTTCTCACAAAATATTGTATGCCAATATGGCTGAACATAGCTGATCAAATTATTTAAAAGACCATCTTTGTACCTGTTTCACAATAAAGCATTTGAATTTGAATTTGAGTCCTTTTACAATGGCTGCAGAATCTCATCAATCAAATCAATATAGATTACAATATTTATAGTTTTATTCAGTCATTCAATTGTTTTTTTTAAATAACTTATCCAACAAAACATACACGTTTTGTTTTGGATAAGTAAATTTTTAAGAGTAAAAATAAGAAAATTTTGCCAATCCATCGTCGCATCAAGTAATGACACCCGTGTACTAAAAATTGCCTGCCATCTTTTGGAAGTTACGTGTGTAACCATTTTTTGTTCCTGATTGTACATCTGTATAAGAATTATATTTTATCTTTGCTATATTATATACGAACTGGTCTAAGATTTTTTTACAAGCAGGTATGTGGAGGAAGTAGGTACCTATAATGAACTCTTAATCGTTGTAGGTATTTACTTGGTATTACTAGCTAAGGTCACTGTGTCCTTCAAAAAGTAAAACCATAAAAGTGCAAATCGATTGTATGGGTGTTTGAAAACAATAACATTACAAGTACTCGTTACCTACGTACCTATACTACACTATAAGTACAGTTGTACTTAAACTGAATACAATTACTTAGTTTTGATTACCTTTAACTAATTATTATGTTAAACTAACTGTTGCTCGCGGTTCCACCCGCGTCGAATTCTGATCCCGTTCCCACAACCAATGAGAATTAAATCCGAGTGGAGCCGGGCCCGGTGGTAGCAGCTATTTTGTGATATTACCTGGATTACAAGAGTGTTTTCTTTGTTTCTTATAGGAGTGTGCGTTTTGTAAAAACAATGGTAGACCCTCAAGCTGGTACACCTCTCATGTGTTGAAAGATGAGCGTGGGCGAGTGCAGTGTCCCGTACTGCGTCGGTACCGGTGCCCCCGTTGCGGCGCCACTGGCATCTACGCTCATACCATCAAGTACTGCCCGGAGGACTCACAGATAGGTGAGTTAACAGTTGCAACTAACAGATTCTATGTAGGTAAGGTCAACCGGGGCAATTGCGTCATATTTCTCGATCACTCCAAGTTATCGCCTTATTGTGAGTGAATTTATGTCATTATGCACTTTTTGAAACTCTAGTCTCATAATATGGCTATTTCTGTACAAAATCCTATTATTGATTTCTTCGCCAGAGTTTTACAACTGTGTCATATTGATTGTTTTAAAAAAATTGGAATTTTAGACGCATTTTCCCCGTCTGGGGCAAATGCGTCTTTCTTGAGTAAATACTTAATTGGTAAGCTATTCGTGAGAAAATCAAAGTAGTTCTTTTCGGATCAAATTTCTGTGCAAAAGAATGACAATTAAACTAAAAAAAAAGAATAATTGAGGAATTCAGAGACAATTTAGTAAAAATTGGGGAAATGCGTCTAGTTTTTGATGGACGCATTAGCCTCATACTAAATGCAGACGTTGTCAACATTTTACCTCGGTGGTTTGCGCTTACTACTTCAGGAAAAGTAAGCACAGGAAAAGTAGGCAGGTACAGCTTAGCATAAAAGTCGTGAAAAAATAGTGGCGCCACTTTCTATGCCAAAACGATTTTACTATGGCAACACTTGTCTTCTTTCATATGATGAAAAAGGTGATGTTACCGGTGAAAATAAATTGAATTTTTGCCAAAACTGCAAGTACTTATAGTTGTGTCAGTTGTGCTAAGGCAGCAGTGCTTGCACTGTTGTCGGTGTGGAGGGTAAGACAGCCGGGGAAATAACAACACTAGAGGCATTCCATCTTAGTCCTCGAGGTGGCAATGCATTCGCAGCTTTTAGTTGCTGGTGTCCATGGGCGACGGCAGTTACATACCATCAGGTGACCCGTCTGCTCGTTTGTCGCCTATAATATAAAAAAAAATATGGATTTGCACAAACAATGTTTGTTGCAGCGCCCCCTGGTGATTTGTCACCGTAACATCTATCTAAGAACATGCACCAATTAAACCCGAAACCATAACTGTAAACTACATCAAAATCGGACTAGTAGTTTGGAGAAAAATGGCAACATGTATTTGCACAAACATACTTATACAAACATCCTCTCACCCGAAACGCATATACCGTCTCCGTTCCGGCGTGGGTAAAAATGGAGCAAAATGGACACCAGAAAAATGAACTTTCCAACATCACTTGTGCATTTTGAATTATTATACTACCTATAATAAATGATAAGGGATATTGGGTATTATGTTTCTTGGCATTCCACATCATTGAAATAAAATTTCACTTTCGTATTAAAATGTGCGGACATAAAAAGGTTGTCGATTTCTGTTTTCGGGGTAAATGCGTCCCACAGTCGCAATTACCCCGTAAAGGCAGACGCATTTACCCCCAGACATTAATCCTAACCTTAAAAATGGAGATATAATTATTTCTTTAAATAAAGCTATTACACTAAAAATAACTGTCTGTGTAAGCAACCCATTGACTATTCTTTACAATGGTTATTGAATAAAATCAGTCAAATAAAGAAAACAGAAAATTAACATGGATTTGGTTACTCACCTCTCGCAGCGACAAGTTGTCCAGAAACGTGCAATTTACAAAATGGCTATTTACTTCAATAAGAGAGCTAAAATGCCATCTGTACGAACATCATGTAAAGTGTTTAGTTTAAGCAAATGTAACTAGATGGCAGAAATCAATGTAGATTGAACAGTTATCGAATAATTTAAAAAAGACGCATTAGCCCCGTAGACGCAATTACCCAAGTTGACCTTATATGATAATATACTTAATCTCAGCACTTAAATAAATGAAGCAAACGTATCCTCGGAATAAGAAATAGTACTACGACGTAACTATTAAAGTTAGTTAATAGAACGGGACACTATTTTCCAAGATACGGACAGAATTTCTACCTAGTTTGAGAGGGAGAGTCCTATGATCCGCACATTGTTATACTGGTTTAGTTCTGGTTTATATGTAGTTTTATTTCACTTTGTTTCTGGAGTCACTTAATTATTTCAGTGGTTGATTTTTAGTAATTGTCAATTCTTCAAAACTAAACCTGACTTCAAATTGAAGCGATCATCACAGTACTTACTTACATACTAATTGATTCCATGAAAGCGCATGCTGTAAACATGTTAATATAATTTAAAAAAAGACGGGTTGCACTCCGGGAGTGCCGGTATAAGTGAGAACTTTTTCTTTCTTTTCTTTCTTTCACCATACTATACCTATAATATAGCGTCAATCATAGAACCTATAACTAATTTTCTGTCAGAAAAAATTAATGAAATATAAAAAGAAAAAATAATCACAAAAAGTGTCAGAAGCACAGGTTCGAACCCGGTACTATCTGAAACCATAAGGACTTACAGGCGAAGCGCGTACCGCTAAGCTACGATGCGTCTTAGCGTACCTAATAAAATAAACAATCTGTAGCTAATATTGTATGACGTCAGTCGTCGGTTACGGTTCAAAGGTCAAGTGATCCTGACGCGAGTTTAACACTTTTTACCCATCCAACGCCGCTAAAGAAGTTTTCACTTAAAAAATATGCCATGTATGGCGCAGCCTCATTCATTCAATTCATTAGGAGTTGTTTCACCATTAAGCACCGCTTGTCGTGCTTAAACTTTCGCAAAACCCTTCTGGGAACGGAAGGTTATCGTTTACCAATGAATTAATGATGACCCTACATTTTTGTTTCAGATACGCTAAGCTGTCGTTCGGGCAATCTATTTTAAGTGTATTTTTTTTGTTATTTATAAACAAAAAATATACATAGTTTTATAAAAAGAAATTATTTGGTTTTATTGATATGTGTATAATATTGTATGCGTGGTTCCCGACAGAATAGAAGTTGGGCCACCTCATCAGTCTCTTACCATGCGGTATGTGGTGTCGTACAAGGCGACAGAGAGGTAGGGCTGTTTAACATTAGACATTTTTATATACAGGCCAGACTCAGCCTCATATGCATGGCTCTAGTAAACGATAATAGTGCCCGGAATACGGCATTAGGATGAACCCCAAATACATGGGACTGAATACAATCATTGATGAAATGTGGGTGTTAATTAATCTGTGCTTAACCCTCCGAAGATAAAGGCTTGATTATTATGATTGTATGTCTGTATAATATTCATATTATATTGATGAGAGCATCAAACTGACGGCCACGTAGCATCACCTTCATCAGTGAAATTTCACCATTAGCTAAGACTGCCATCTTCAAAATTCGTACACCCAGACAAGAACCGTGAAAACCCCGGACTTTTGAGCTTTTACTCCGGACAGAAAATTTCCTCCTGGATAAACCGAGGGAGTGTATCCAGGAGGGAATTTTTACCCGGTTGGCGTAAGCTGCGCGCCGTCTTGAGTGATCAGATGCTACAGATAACTCCACCACCTCAGTCGGTCGCCTTTGGCGCCTGAAGCCACTTGCGTAACGAGCTGGCCCGGTTCCTGACGACATGCCATGCTGAGCGTGAGTCCTAGCTATAGGGGAAGATATTCTCGAGCCCCGACTGAGAGTGTAATGGAGCCAGTTTCTGAAAGTGTGGAAGGTGGTCCGGTCCTCAAGGCGGGGTGCCCGGCGTACTCACCGGCCGCTTACCAGCCCATGCTATCGCTCAGCAAGGTGTGCAAGCTCTTTGAAAGAGTTATTGCGAAGCGCCTCGTCGAGCACCTCTCTAAAGTGGGACTGGATCCAGAGCCAGAGGTGCTCCACCTCATGCCATCATACGCGTGAGGACTGTGGTGGAGAATGTGGTTGCCCAGGGCGTGGTGATGCTAGGCGTGTCCCTGGACATCACTAACGTGCTCAATTGAATTGCATTAGGGAGGCGCTCGTGTACCTCTCATAGTTGGGGCGTAGCTGATGGAAAGATCCATCACCTATCCAAGCGTGACCGGCCACGGTCGGTGAGAGATATCGTACTGTGTTCCGCGTTACACTCAGAATCGGATACAACTGAGTAGCGGCGAGCTCGCGGACGGTGCCGCCGTCTGGTACTATGCGGGCGACACGCAAGTGATGGTTGGTGGTGCTGTATACAGGCCACCACCGCGAGTGCCCAATCTTGGAAACGAACCTGAGCTGTGTCTCAATGTGGCACTGCACAAAACAAGGCCATGTTATTTCAGGGGATTCGGCGCGCGCCACCAGAAGGCAGCAGTCTGACACTCGCATTGGCAAGCCCCCGATGAAATATCTGGGGCTCGTGCTTGACGGCCGATACTAATTCGGGAGCATCTCTGAAGTGTGGCTCCCAAATTGAAGGGCGCTAAAGCTCTGGTACGGCTACTGCCCAACATGAAGTGGCCAAATGATTCCTACAGAAGACTCTACGGGGGAATCGTGCGGTCCATGGTCCATGTAGAAGCTGCATGCTCCGCAGCGCACGACGGCCATTAAGGTAATTAGAGGGTACCGCACGATATCCTTTGACGCGGCGAGTCTTCTAGAAGAATAACTTCCTGATTATTTGGGAGGCGAGACCCCAGTTGGTCCAATATTGGTACCAAAAGGAAGTGTAGGAGCAGGGACATTAACACGAGCCTGGATCCTGGAGAAATCCGAGCTTGAAGTCCCAACTCAGGGACATGGTACACCGTAAAAGCAGTGGTAAGACCCATGACAGGAGATTGGCTAGGAAGACTACGTGATGGCCTCTGGTGGCTGACTGATGCTATCCAAAAAGATGCCAACGAGGACTCGGAGCTGACCGAGTGACCGACGTGGGAAACGCCGAGTTGGGTTCTAGTGGTGACCCTAGGAATCAGAGTTCTCTAGCTTATCGCAAGTTATGCTCGAGAAGGAGAGACTCTCCCCGGGCGCCTTCTCAACCCACCCGTCCGGGTTTCCCTGGATTTGTCCTAACAATTGGCATACCTACCATTATCTACTGTCAGGCGAAGTGCCGTCATATTGAAGTGCCCAGCATAAAAAAAGACAAATATACCAGTCGTTGTCGTTACAATAACATGATTAAAACTTCAAGGCCCTATAGAGGTGGTGCTCTAAATAACTTTTCTGCAATTAGAACTGCGACAAGTCATGTGTATGCAGTGTATGTGTCACGAACTCACGAATCAACGACTTTTTTGTGTGTCTACGTTCTTACTGATATCGGGCAAATATTACTGAAACTACAAGTTCATAAGCAAGATGAGTGCAGATTTATAAAACGCAAAACGCAAGACGTCAAAATATCAAGATCTTTTGATTACCATTGACTTTTCTATGTAGGATGTAGGCAGATAAGAACTACTCCTACTATACTTAGTCTGCTGTTTAGAACCAAAATTGTGTCTGGGCTCCTGTATGAGGCGGGAGTAAATTTTGGTTTTGATGAGGTACACAGACTATATAAATGCGTTAATGAACTTTGACATTAAGTATAATATAATAGGACGCCTTTTTGTAATGGCATCTATGCATCTGTATGACAGCCACTAAAAGTTCCGCATCGTTTGTGGTCTTTCGCGATACCATAATACATATTTTTATTTGTTCCATAAATGCAGTCTGATAGTATAAGTAGGAATAATGATAGCTCGGAGCTCAGTAAATTATTTGTAATCCAGTGCGCTCATTTGACTCAGCTCAGCTAAAATAAATTTAAAAAAATATGACGTTTTACAAATAGCTAATATTCCATTAAAAAAGGATTAGTTTATTCAGATCGTTGAAGTTAACTAAAATAGAAAACCGAAACAACTTTCATGAATCAATAGAGTTCAATTGACGAAAATAGACACAGTGGGAGGTGCACGTGTGAAGTTTTATCCAAGATTAACGGTCTCCGCTGGCGACGAGCATTTGTTAGCATCGATTCGATTTTCGATCTTTTCAAAATCAGTCGGGTTTTTTTTTAATAACTTCTTTTTCATATCTTTTGAAATATATATAATATATATAAATTTGAGTGAAAAAAATATTTTTACTACATATATTTTGGCGCCAAAAAACCAACATATAGCTTTTGTTCATATTTTATGTATCCAAGAAAATTTGGGCAATAAATAAATAAGTACCTTTCATTTGAGACAGGAATCATTGAAATCCGTACGGTAGTTCAGGATATATGAGATAACAAAGGATATTACACACACAAGATACGCGCGAAAAACATCACCCTTCGTGACTGTTAAGTAAAAAGACACATCAAGATTGTTTACGTTTAGCTCAGAATAAAGAATGTTCAGAATGTTCTGTATTCTGAGCTATAGATATAGAAGATAGATATATCATACTAATTCAGTCACATATATACACGTTTCTTCACTATAATTTTAGATGTTAGGACCGTTCAAATATTTTTAGTGCTATTTTAGGAATTGGTGTGTGGAGTTGTAGTCAATGATCTTAATAAAATCATTAGCCGTAATCAAGATATCAAGATGGGGGGGAAGGAGGTAATTTCTGAAGATATCCTGATGACATTTGGTATAGAAAAAAAGGGTTCAAGGGGAAAGGGATAATACGCGGTTAAAGGGCGACAAAAGTTAGTATGAAAGTTTGTTATTTTTGAAAATATACTAACGAAATTTGCTACAGAGATGGATTACAGCTAGGGAACGGACAAAGGCTACCTTTTATCATAAAAAAGGGGGTAGAAGGTGGGAATAGGGCTAGGGGATTAAAGTTTGTAAGAAAGTTTACTATTTTTCAGTCGCGCTAAGAAATCACTAAATTGGGGATAAATAGTATGGCTTTTTTTTTGATATCCTCATAAAATGTTGTACAGAGGTGGATTAGAGCTTGGGAACGGACATAGTCGAGTAACGAGCCAAATATAGAGGCGAGTAGAGATCGTTATAGCGGCAAGTAGATGGGCATGTAGATATGCGACTGTAGAGGCGAGTAGGTATAGGTCAAATGAGTTCAGTAGAGGCGAGTAAACATCGAATATAGATTCGCGTAGAGAGGTGAGTAGATAGGCGAGTGGGAGGCGAGTAGAGAAGCAAGTGGAGAGAGTCAAGTAGAGGGGCAAAAAGAGAATTGAGTGGATGGGCGAATAGAAATGAGAGTGGAGAGGCCAATTGAGTGGCGAGTATAGAGGAGAGTACAGAGTCGAGTAGATACCCAGAAGAAAAGCGAGTAGAGAGACGAGTATAGATTCAAGTATAGAGGCGATTAGAAAGTCGAGTAGAGAGTCGAATATATAGAGGCGAGTAGAAAGTCGAAAACACAGGCGAGTAAATAGTCGAGGACAAACTTAAGTAGAGAGGCGAATTGAATGCTCAATACCGTCGGCTTAATACTAAGCGATTACCGACATCCACGCGGGCAGAGCTGAGGGCAACAGCTAGTACTAAATAATTCATGTTACCTTAATATTTCCGGGAATAATAATGCAGCAAAATCTGGAGCCATAACTGCGTAGAATTGTGATGGAGTAGGTACCTACTTATTAGGTTCAATACTAAAATTTAAATAAAATTTAAATGTGCGGCAAAAAGCGGTGACAATAACAAATTTATAATGCATAAAGATTGGACTACAGTGCGAAGCTTTTTATTATTACCCGATTTAGGTACTTGCACTAAACACCTTTGATACCTGCTTCGTGCTAGTCGGCTACGAGGCTTGGCGGAGATTTTCCTACTGTCAGACATTACCCGTCTGCTGTCAGAATCTCCTCATGGCTCATGACATGACTTTGCCCCATATCTCACAAACGTATTACACATACATATGAATTTTACGCATGGTGTACTGGTATAATTATATGATTTATTGAAACAGTTTTGAAGGTAATTCAGTAGCAAAGCTCCAATTACAACTCTGATGATTCAACTTTTTTGCGATAAACTTTGAACTCTCTGAAGGTCTCTTGGTACCGGCGTTTGCCCATGGTCTCACCGAAATTCCACCTGTTAAGACATTATGACATTGCACATAGGACAGCTCAGTATATACTTAAGTACACTCACATTGGCCAAGTTTTCACTTCTATCGGGAGTTCGGCACTCTCTCGGAGTGCCACTGTTTATTTATACGTTTTACATAGCAAACAATCTGCTGGCTACATAATCTGAAGGAAGGGATAGATGTTTTACTGCTTACATACATATATTCACGCCTGTAAGTCCTCGAAGGGGTAGGCAGAGGTGTATCAACACCCACATAACGGTAACTATAATTTTCGCTCTCACCTATTGCCTTCAAGCAGGCACTTTGTCATGGGCTATATTTTTACTGTCGAATAAAGAACAGTTTTACTGTTTATCGCTATCACTACTGCCTATCTTTTACTTATTACTTATTCTGTGCTTTTCACGACTCAACCATGTTTTATTTATACATCGGTCGTTATTCAAGGACTTGCATCCGATCAAATCACGACTGACGCAAGTCACTCGCTGAATTTCAGTGCAACATAAACATTAATTTATCGAGGGAAATATATCACTGTCGTGTTTTAATTTTTCCTTATTCAGAAGTGTCTGACGTTTGACTTTGTTCGCTTTTTATTTAAATAATACGAATATATAAATAACGGTAATTGCCGTTTTATTTAAGAAATTGGAGGAAACCCAATGTGCAGTACTAACATTTTTGCATTATTTAGGAATGACAAATCCAAATGTTATGATTTTTTTGTGTATGAATGAGACAACATTAAGATAACAGCAACTTTTATTACCTTTTTGAAAAGTGACAGCTGTAAAAAAGTAATACGAAATTTATCATCAAAATGGATAGCATTTAGGAAGTACTGTTTATGAAAATCGAATTTAATTTATCAAGCGGAAAATAAAAACATTTAATACAAAGTTGTAAAATCTTGAAATCAACTTTCAAACAAAGTATAAAAAATGGAAATAGGTATTAAATTACAGGAAAAGCGAACTCGTGAATCTGTAAAATTTCTGCAATTCCATAGATAAAGACCTAATATAAAAGGGCTGCCATACGTCCGAGTTTCTCTCGGATTTGATTTGTCCTAGGTTAGAAGGCGTCCTGGGAGCGTCCGGGCAGGATTCTAATTGTTTATATTGTAATCCCAGTTTCACACGGACTACACTTAAAACCCATAATGCTGCGCAGTTCATTGAAGTATGAGCTTCATTTTACCTTTACCGCGACTACTTGGAATACAGTTTGCCCACAGGGTCTTTAACGCAGTGACACTCTTTATGGTCGGACTCGAACCAACTAAAACGTACGCCGTCAGTGGGTCATAGGTCGCCGGAAGGGCGATTTCCGGAGACATTTCTCTCGGCTCCGACCCAGGGCTACTTATTTCAACTGGCCCTCTTCGAGAGTAGGGACCACAGTTAGTACCCGGGTATGGAAAAGCGCGTTACATTACACCGCCACCTCGGCCTGCTTCTCGTAGGGAGACAGATGACTCCACCCGTCCCCCCCAGGCTCAATCCCATGGATATTGCTCAAGTTGTAACTCCCACTCCACTACCATATCGTGGAGCTGAAACTTCAATCCCTGGATTTCTCCAGGTTCGTTTTTATAAGCCCACAGCGTGACTCCTCTTGAAATTCAAAATTTATTCCCACTCACTTACCGGACAATATAAATCTGTCAGTTAATCGCAATAACCCATGTATACACTCACAGTTTCGGTAATGATTTGAGACTGACGATTAAAACGATCCGATAGGGTAAGGCCGCCGAACGATTCCGGACAGTCCTACGACGTCAGGGAATACGAGCACTCACCGGCAGGCGATCGTACGGCGGGAAACTGTAAACTCACAACTGCTAGTGTGTGGTCGCAAAACTGACAACAGGGAATTGCCGGCAGGACTGCAGGCAGTCGGACAGATCAGAAACTGCTGGCGGACTGCAGGCGGACTGTTAGTAAGTTGGCGCCTTAACATTGAACTGTTTGTCTGGTAATTTTATCTATATAAAAATCATTGGTATCCACTAAGTGTTACCTATCTTAAAATTAAATTAAAAAATGTTTTTGCAATGCTAGGTACAGTCGACAAAATCGAGAGTATCCCACCTTTACATACAACTTTATATGTAAAGGTGGGATACTATTGATTTTGTCGACTGTACGTATGCATACCGGGCACAATCAGGTACAATGATAAATAGGTATTACTCGTGTCGTGTGGCACTAACTCTTGGTATTTAAAAAAATATAAACAGCTTTATCAGCAAATAGTATAAGACATTTCTTACCTACTCGCTGTTATAGATCTAATGGAGCTATATTGTTTATTGAATTCAATGTGAAAACGCAACCACAAGAAAAACGCGATAAACGTCTATGTTTATTGGTTACGTAACTGCATTTGATCGTAATATTTTCACGTTGAAAGGCATTACACACGAGTCTGTAGTGGTCGTCAGTAATAGAAGCTGCGTATTTGTACTATAACTCATAGCTGTCGGAGCGATTGATTAACTGTTACGCAAAAGCAAAATCTGGGGGCACGGTAGTGCCCCCGCCAAGATGAGCCAAGCGAAGCGCAAGGGCACTACCTACCTTTTCTCTAAACGCTTCGTCGTGTTTTTTAAACTCTCATAACTTCACTTTGGATGATGCTAAATAGTTAAAATTTTCAAGATAGAATGCTATCAGCACAATCATGAAACATACAAAGTTTGAATGTCGTAACTATTATACTTTAGATTTTATTAATGTCTCAAAACCTTTAATTTCGTCACTGACTCATCACTCACTGATCATCAAAATTGTTAGGGTACTTCCTGAAGTCCTAGAAAGCTGAAATTTGGTATGTAGTATTACTCCAAAGACAACAAAAAAATTAAAAAACCTGACCTAACCTATCCCCTGAGAATCGGAGAAGCACAGATTACTTACTAACGTGGAAGTTTGTTTCCGTGTGTCCGCCCCCACGAGATTCAGGTGGACGATCAGGAGATTTAGGTCGCCACCCGTCACAGTTTCTCTAATTGACGTGTGTTTCTATAATCCGCTCGGGTATCACCGCCGGATATCCCGTCGCAGCCGTGTCCAGCCGTACTTAAAGAATCTAGTGCTAGCCTAAAAAGGAAAGGTATGTTCGAGTAGCAGTAGGTCAATAGAACTCGGTCTAAAGTTGTATTGTAATGTCACGAAGACAATTGTTCGGGCGTGGGAAATTGCTATTCAATCTCTTTATTTTGTAACAGTGATGTCATCTCCCAACATAGACGGCCTAGAAGGACTCGTCAATCAATGGGTTCTACACGGTAATTGTTGTCAATTTACATTTTATAAAAATTTATAAATATACATCAGCTTTTAAGAACGGAGCATATTTATTTGTCGTTTTAAACATTTCAGAACTTGATGCAATATTCAGCATGATTCAGAAAATATTTAAAAAATTAGAGTCCTATCACAGGATCTATCTGCTAATATTATAAATGTGAAAGTTTGTCAAGGTGTTTAGATGTTTGTACAGGGATAGATTACAGTCTGAAATAGATATAACACATACCTACTTAGCCCATTTTTATTCCCGATTTCCGTTTACGGGCATAGTTTGAGCGTGATTTAGTAACAAAGCCAAACATCTTCACAAAATTTCCCACCTATAATATTAGTAGGAAAGGATGTTGTCTATAATTTGATGAGAGTAGTGTTTCAGTCCTTAGTTATTATTAAAACCTCAAAGAGCCGAAGAAAATTTGCGAAGCGGCAGAGATAACAGTGTACCATTAGGAAAATCGGCGGGTTCGTTGACCCGCATGTTGCGTTGTTGAGGCATCACTGGGCGTGAGGCAGGTCGCGCACGGGGAACACTTGTCGACATAACGCTACGTAACACCCCAAGGCCTCGGAACTTGACAGTCAATATCTACCGAGAGCACGCAAGCACGCTTCTCTTTAATATATTTGAACTTCACAGTTCTATTTTTCTTGACGCAAATCTGTTATTTTTAGTAACGACCGTGGCGTGGAATTATTTTTTCTTCTCCTTCCTCCTAGCGTTAATTCCAGATGTATTCGAACCTTTCAACTTAGAGTCTAGGGTTCGCTTTACCAGTGTAACTGTGCATTTGGCTGAACTTCTATATTGGAACCAGGTATTACGACGTGGAACTATTTAGCGGGCACTAAGTTAATGTTTTGCTGCTTGCTTGGTACCTACTTGTTAGGTTAAACGCAAATAGTTCGTTCTGAAATCCCCACGGACGAATACCACCCCCTTGGCCATGGACCTTGCAATTGGTAAAAAAATTCACAGCTTTAAGTCCTTGCAGACCTGAGTATTTGATGTAAATTACAATTTTATGCCTCCAGCCAACACACAATCCCGACAAAAAGTTCTTGAGGAGCAGACGGGTTCTACTTTTTTCTTTTAAGGTATGGAACCCGAAAAAAGAAGACAATAGGAAACTTAGTATGTATTTTTATCGATACTAACGTAGCTATTCAAGTACCTTGCGGTAAGACCCATCATGGGGGAGTGGCTAGAGAGGCCACACGGTGGCCTCTCGTACCGTCAGACGCAGGTCATTACTGGACACGGTAACTTCGGGCGGTACCTGCATCTGATGGGCATAGAGCCAACGCCCGAGTGCCATCACTGCGACGCGAGCGTGGACTCGGGGCTGCACACGCTCACGGAGTGTCCGGCGTTTGAAACGCCGAGGCGGGAGCTTGTGACGGCCCTGGGGGTGAGAGTGCTCACGCTCTCCACCCTGCTTGCGGCGATGGTCCGCTGCGCGGATGCGTGGGCGGCCAGCGCCTCCTTCTGCGAGCAGGTCATGCTCGTGAAGGAGACAGCAGAGCGGGCGCGGCGCAGCGAGCGAGAAAGACTCGTGGACATCGCTGGCCGCGTTCGAAGGCGGCTCGGGCGTCGGAGGGCCCCCCAAATACCGGGGCGAGTCGGGGACCATGTGGTCCCCCCTCCCGAGGAGGGCCAGACCGAGAGGAATGGCCCTGGGTCAGCCGGGGTGCGAGGGATATGTCACGAGACAACCTCACCTTCGGCCTACCCATCGACCCACAGACGGCGTGCGGTTTAGTCGGTTCGAGTCCGACATAACCTCCCCCTTCGGCTCCGAAGGGGGGTATCCGTGGGGATTTCCCGCACGTAAAAAAAAAACCTATTCAAGTACCGGCAGACAGAGTTACGGCCTTTGTTTCTACCTATTATACCATCATCCTCATAGCGATTACCCAGTGCGTACAGTCAGCATCAGGTCCATCTTGACGAACAAAGTCCTCAAAATGTTCTTAATGGTTGGTTTTCCCCCTTCCTCTTAAAATTACTTAGCTATACTTACATTAGTTTAAGAAACTTAGTTATTAAGCTTAATTAAAAACTCAACTATTTACAAAAATATTTACTTTAATATTAGTTAGTTATTAAGGTTAAATAAAAAAGGTTTATTATTTTTTGCTTTTCAGCTTTTCGGCGGTTTAATTTTTTTGTGAAAAATATTTTTATGTCGCCCGTGATCGCTTATTGTTTTTCATTAGTATTTCGGTTTACTGGGCATACCTTACTCTCGTTTGATCTCCTAACTCCAAGAGAAAGCCTACAGAGCCTCGCCCGTCGTTTGCTAGGTGCATCGACTATTAGGTGAGGTTCCCTGCTGGTCCTGGTTGCTCTTGTTAGTACTTACCAATCCATATTCAATATTATAAATCCAAAAGCATTTATATAATCAAAGTGCAGAATTAACTCAGTCTGTCTGTTACGCTTTCACGCCTAAACCACTTAACCGTTTTTTTTTAAATTTGGCATAGGCGTAGTTTAGACTTTGAGAAAGGACATAGGCTATACATAGGCTATGTTTGATTGCGATAATCGACATCCAAGCGGACGAAGCCGCGGGCAACAGTTAATAGATAGGTACACAAAGCAGTAATGATTATCTAATCTGTGTTTAAGGTAAGTCGATTATTTTCTAGTAGGAACATAGGCGGCAGTGTTGCATAGCGTATAGTAACAAGTTTATATGTAGGTAAGAAGTACTCCAACCAACTAGGTAGGTACCCTAATTTATGAATCCAAGGACTTGCGTTTATGAATTGCACATTCACAAGTCACATGTCTGTTACATGTGTGTACACAATGTTTTAAACATTATATGAACGATACAGATTCAAAACACAATGAAAAATTGCTGTGTATTTGAATTTTAAAACAGCTAGTTGTTTAGTGCATATATTTTGTGAGTGCCGCCGACTTCAATACAAAATATACTTAATTCAAAAATTTAAAATTTAAAATTCAAGACTGCGTAGGTAGCTTATAGGTATCAAGGGACAAGTCTCCCCCCTCAAAATCTACCCGCGGGCATTTCGCACTCTTAAGAAAAAAACAAATGTTTTTTTAAACTATGCGTCTACCAGTCTGGAATAAAGACCACCTCAGCTTTAAGAATATTTTTCAATTCATTTGCTTAAATCATGCCTCTAATCTCATCGCAATTAGGTACATGTTGATACCTATTATCAAACTGTGGTTTTTTGATTGTTATTACCTACCTATTGCTACTACATTTCATGCAACTTCGTTTTTAAATAGAAAATTTCACCTTTGACTTGTACAATAAACAAAACTTATACTCAAATATAATTTTTGTTTTCTCTCTGTTTAAAACTTTAAGTAAAGTCACCATTTTGTACACGTGATAATAAAAAAGGAAACCTCATTGTTTTATTCTGTGGCCAGTGCGCTAATAGAAAAAAGTGATTAATTGTTCCCGCCATTACGCCAGTACCAAAAAGTTTCGCAATTTGTTTTTACTGGTGAAATTATAGTTATTTATTTATTAAAATGTCTACAAGTACTAATTATGAAGAAAACGATATATGTACCTAGTACACCAACCAGTATATATACATATACTGTACAACGTCCGATACCTATATGGTGTGATTGATGTGAATTCCTTAACGTTATGGAATGTTTACTATCTGAAAACTGCAAGGGTAAATATCTATTTAAGTATTATAGTTTTCACAAATGAATTGAAAAACGACGTATGATACACGTGTGTATTGTTGATTACTGTCTTCGGCTCTCTTTAGACCAGTATCACCTCAGCGGTAATCACCAACGTTGCACACTTGTACCAAATTCTTCAAACAAACTACTTGTTTAAATAAACTACTTGTTTGATTAAAGGTTAAATTCTCATCAGCGTCATACACAAAAAACTAAACAAGTATTTTTAAAATAAGACTACTGACTGACCAACATCACTGTGACCTTGAAATGACATTTTATTTTTTATTTATTTCTAAATTAGATAATGATTTCACCCCGCCACACTGAAAGTGGAGTCTAAAGAATGTAGCCAGCATTAAAGATAGGTTCAAAGAAGTCCCACCAAACAATACTTAAGTTAAATAAATGGTGGTCCTCAGTTTGACAGCCTTGATTTGATAGACGCATTTGCCCGGGACCTGTGCCGGCCGGGACTGTAGCATGATGGAAACACGTGTTTTAGTGAAGAATCCAAGATTTTTATGATGCAGTAGAAAAAAGAGGTGTCGAATACTTAGTGCACCGTATTGAAAAATAAATTTACACTTATTACTATTATAAAGAGGAAAGATTTGTATTCTTGTATGCTGTATTGAATAAACTCAAAAACTAATATGCCGATTTCAAAAATTCTTTCACCATTGAAAAGCTACATTCATCCTGAGTAACATAGGCTATATTGGATTTCCACGGGAACGCTTTTTACCCGTACGAAGCCGGGGCGGATCACTAGTGGGATATTAAAAGTCGATAAAAACGTGGTTTTACCAACGTGGTAAACTTATAAAGCAGCGAGTAGCCAGTAATGCCATCTATCTATACCCACCTCTTATTATTATGAATCAACAAACACGTACAGAGTGTGTTACAATGTAGTTTTGCCAAGATAGCAGAGATGGCGTTTGCTTAAATTGGTATAAATAAAATTATAGGAAAATGGCACGAGTGGCTATACTAAATACCATCAAACAATTTTAACATTTCGTTAAATGTAAAACCGCATTGATATTACGAAGCAATCTATTAAAAATAGAATGCATATATTTTAAGTCCTTGTAAACCCCTGTGATCGGTAAATCCAGGGATGTCACTATCAGCAATTTTCCAATAGATTTCAAAGTGGGTACGATTTTGTAAAATAATTTCTGCTATAAGAGCGTTTTTTGTTAAACATATCATGTAAGACGGCGTGCGGCGCTTGCGTTTGCTCGTGATTGTCAGCAGCACGAGTGCACGACCTAGCCAAGCCATTCCGAGGCATTCTGCCACATTCGTGATTTCGATGTAACCACGAGCGGTCGTGTTACTACAGGGCTCATTGTAGTTCGCACGAAAGCCCTTAACAGTGCCTTTTCAAATGTAGTCCTTTTGGTGTGATTCACGTCAAAGAATTGTTTGAAAAACTCCGAGAGGAAAATCGATGAAATCGTGAGTACATCCTATTTACTTAATTACTCAGTGAAAACATATTGCACGATAGTGAATTAATTTTCACCATTTTTTATGGAATAATAGTTTTACTAAGAAGTTTATCAACCGTATTGAATCATATTTGATGTTCATTTGACCGGATTCCATTCTTTGTTTCCCTTCTTTGAAGTAGAACTTGGCTCGCAGCCTTCACTTAAAGAGAACAGCTAATTAGGAACGATAATATCCACTTTCAATGATGACTGAACTTTGGTATGGTTTAAACCACTGTTTTAAACTCACTATTCAATTTTAACATTCAAAACTGATATGCTCAAGTGTTAATCAGATCGAGGTATTTGTGTCACAATGGAGAACAGACGCACAGCATTTGACCCTAAATCAGTTGTGAGCCGAATAACTTCGAACAATGTCCCATAAAGGAGCACGTGGTGAATATATTTAGACCACGTTGCGGAGCAGACGGCTGTAACCTGTTTAATACTGTTAAAAAACTACAGGATTAAACTTAAACTTAACACATCATGAAGTAAGAATCAACCTAAATTAAACTAATCGTGCTCAACTTTGGGATTATTTTCCTTTACAATTAGTTTAGTGGTTCGTGTACAATAAAGTATAATATATTAAATACAAATTACCCTATATTTATTGCCAATGTAGATACATTGCAAGTTAATTAGCAGTAACAACTGCGACTTACAGCTCAGTTGATGGAAATTTTCTAATTAGATACTTTGGTGTAAAAAAACAAAATAAATACATACGTATCACCGACCGTCACCTAAAAACAAGCAGAATAAGAAATAGTTAAAAGTCTATGGTATCAACAGTAGTCTTAATTTATTGCAATAAGTGCTATTACAAGTTTACAATACCGTTGTTGTTGCTTTAATTGATAAGGAACGATAACTGTAAAAACCGTTTAGGTAGGTCCACAATCGCAATAAAATTACATTTATATTTTTAAGCAATTGACATCTGCTTAGATTTTTATCGGAACCAAGGCCTACAATAGTATTTAAGGAAATCGAAACAATAGGCATGTTTGATTTCCCCGATTAGTGGCTTCGTACAGAACTTCATTAGCTGGTAGAGCCACCGAATTGCTGTTGGGAAATAGAGAGCTTAACCCCGTTTACAAAATTCTATAATACACCATCTTCTTCGAAAAAGAACATCAAATACTTTTTAAGAGGTACCTCTTAAAAAGTATTTTGATTTGAGAGTTGCACTTTCATATAAAGTTACTAGCTGTTGCCCGCGGCTCCACCCGCGTGGAATTCGAATTGCGGCTATAAATTGAGATGTTAGCTATCCCATCTTTTAAGTCAGATCATATTATAAATGGTTACAAACTTTTATGCAAATCCGTTCGGTAGTTTCGGAGTTTATGGCGAACACAAGTAAAAAAGAAGAGAAGCAATTTTTATATAAGATAAGGTATGTAAAGGTGCGACCGTATCTCCTTTGTCGACTGTACTAGGTATTACAGTTTGCCCTTAAAGAGAATAACGAAGAAAACTGTGCCGAAATTGTAATCAAATAAAAAATAGACTTTACCTTTTAAAAACATGAGCTCGTTTTAACCATTTTTACTAAGCAGTTCAATAATAAATGACTTTTATGATATACTACTAGACTGGCTGCACGGAACGATGAACTTGGTATCGCGAAGGACAATTCAAAATGGACCACGAACAATGTACAACTTTTTTGTTATCATAACAAAAAGGGCGCATTCCAATGAATGCCTTCGGTGGACTACCTCGATACAGATTAAATATCCGAATTCGTTATCTCATTTATCTTTATAGTCTCTGCGTCCCGTTCGAAATTCAAAATTTATTCCCGCGAACTTAATTTTTTAAAAGGAATATACCTACCTTCAACATTGAATATACCTTAAAACCATTTTTAACGGATTCTGTTGCCTTTGGGATTCTAATTTTATTATTAATTAATACTGATCAATCAAGATTGTTAACCTAAGTAGGTACAAGTTATATTTGCTCAGTGCTGAGAGCAATTTTTGTAGGTATTCTTGCCTTATTTCTTTACCTATGAGCTGGATGCATAATTTATAAAATAAATAATAAACCAAATATATTTTGTACAAAAAGGCATAATGGGGTCTTATTAACATCTTCGGCTTCTAAACGAAGCTAACCTGTAGACTGGTACGCGATCCCAGTATTCAAAGATAAATATTATTATAATAGGTTCGATGATATGAATATGAGTTTGATAAAAGAGCGGTGCTTTAATTAGGTAAGCACGTGATAATACTGTGACACTATCATGTGGTTCTTCCCCTCTAGTTTGTACCTATCTTAACAAGTTCAACCAATCAATAATCAATTAGCCCACTGCAGTTCACTCATCCTCTTCCTCCGCCTAACATCAATTAGGTAACCTACTCTCCTTTATAAAAATAGAGACTAGCTTTTTAGCAGCCCATTAAAAAGTGTCCACTTGACTGTAATTGAGTCTTTTTACGTGGGAGTTGGGATCAAAAATCATAGTTGTCAAAATGCGGGTAATAAACACCTTTGTCTACCTCTCTGAGGCTTTACAGGTGTGAATATGTAAGTATGTTTATTTGATTCCAATAATAAGTGATGGATGTGTATCCGAACATAATAATATTTTATAATATCTATATATGAGTGGCAACACTCTATTTTCGGGTTCTGCCTCCTGTATGTACCATGTGTGTGTGTGATTAATAATTAAACAGACATATTATATTTTAATGGTATTTACATTATTTGGACACCCATACCCGTGTTCCTGAGGGCCAGGGCACCACAAGATATGATGACACTATATTAAGTATGGCGAAAACGCCTAAATGCTCTCTAGCTTTAAAAACTCTAATTTAACTACAGATCTTCGATATCACCAGTGGGTTGTGAAGATTTGATGGTAGTCCTCACACTGAATATATGGAAAATATTGGAGTTCGGTTGTTTCGCAGTTAAACTGATAGTCGACCCCAACTCGTCGACGTCCGGCGTTTGGTGGAATAGAATGAAGAATGTATTGGATTTGACGTATATGACAGTCGTTAACGCATGGCCATGTCCATACATCCGTCATTCTATTCCATCAAACGCCGGCCATCGAATTGCCACTTCTCTATAGGGGCTGATTTGAGATAACAATCGGAGGATGACCATTTATCACTACGAATTATGAATCAATCAATTCCAGTCCATTTTTCAGAATCGTGGGAAGGAATCAAGAATCGCTCAGCATGACCCGCTTACTATAGGTTGTTAAAGTGTTTGAATTATTCCTTTGTAACTAAATCACATACTCACACTGTGTCACAGTAATGAGTGTCAATAATATGTGGTCGTTTTTCACACGAGCTGTAAATAGCAATTCAATGAGGAAAATTGTTTCGGTTATTCAATTGATTTCCTGTGCGAGTATTGTCGGTATACTCGACGCACAACATCGAGTGTGTTGATAAAGCATTACGAAGGTCTTTTTTTAAACTACCAATTCGTTTTAAGACAGGCTATCCGGCTTAAATACTCAGTGCTGTCTACGTAGGAATCATTTAAGTATATATGTATAAGACATATAACAAATCAATCATGACAATTTAATACTCACTGTTAACAATGAAGGAAATGAATCAATGGAATGAATGTAGTTTTGATTAATTAAATTATCAATATTATCTTCCAGTCGGATACTATCATTTTGTCACGTGCTGCCACTTTATATGTAAGGAAGTAGATATTATGCTCGTTTTGCAAAGGCTTAAACTTATTTATATTACTGGCTGACTTTGTCCGCTTGGATTTAGACTTGTAAATTTATTAATGGGGTCTTAATTTTTTTCTAAAATAAAGTAGACTAGATTATTTATTTTTCAAAGATAAGCCGGCACAGATTAAAAGACAGACACATCAATGGATCAATTATTAAATTTATTGTAATTTTGGTTATAGCTAAGTAGAGTATTAACACGCATAGGCATCATTAAAAAGCTGTAATTTTAACATTACAAACAGACACTTTAATTTTATTTCTGTAAACACAATCATTGTATAATTAGTTGTGGTTAAGTATGATTGAAAGACAATGGCCGTGAGTATATTTCCTGGTTCTTTTCCCAATGGTTCTACTTATTACCTTGCCAGCCTGACAGATTATTGTAAACAGTATTTAAGGATATCTGGGGACAGTGAAAATCAACATCATTATCACGGCCTTTGTCCTGACTGTTGTCAAAGCTTGCAGTTCGGGGCTGCAGTCCATTTGATATTGAATAAGACACTTTGTACTTTTCCGCTATATTTTTTTTTCACCTGACCGGTTTTGCCTCACGGCATTCTCAAAGGTCTGTGTTCATGTATCATCATGTATCGTGTACCTATGCATCATGTACCAATCATGATTATTCAATATGTTGTTATTTGTGTAGCAGATTCCACCTAGCTCCATCAATCAACAGTATACCTAACAGTTCTCTAAACTTTATGATTGTGACTGTTGTCTGACCTATAGAGAAAAGCGCAATTGCGCAAAGAAATCGTTCACCAATCAGGAAATTTACCGGCTATCTAGTAAATGAAGTTGGGTTGGATTCCGAAGTTCTTGGAGTGGTTTCAAACATCCCTAAACAACAGTCATGCTGAAATGGCAAACTGTTGCAGCTCGTATTAACTTTACTTTCTTGCATAACTTGAAATACAACCATAAAGTGTGTTTTTAATATGTTTTATATTAGGAAGAATATTTTTCTTTATTGTACATTCATTTTTGAGATATCCGTATAAATAAAAGCGAAGTTTAGTTTAATGTTGAGTTTTCCTCCAACAGCCATAGGCTAGAGGATAATAAAATAAAGATAGAGAGCCAGTTGTACAGTTTTTTTGTGTGGAATACCCCACGGGGACCACCCCGTCCTTTTTTTTATTCTTTATCCCTAGTGGCTATGTGAAAGAAAGAAAGAAAGAAAATTCATTTATTAAACACACACATATAAAAGAATAACAAAGCTAACTGCAATTAAACCTGTCAATTAAAAATTTAAAAAAAGAAAAGAAGAGAATTCGAGTGTGTGTCTAAAAGGCCGCAGTTCAGCTAATGCTACAGATTGGTACATCTGGTATTTTTGGTATTTCTAGTTTTTGCGAAGAGACTGGTTTAATAACTTAATAGATATCTACCTATTTATTACTTTCGAAAGTAAAAAATCCGACCCACTACTAAATCCATATTAATATACCATTAGCCTTCAAAAGTCAATAAGATATCACGTTAGAAGGATAATAACAGAGAATAATGCGAAGTAAAACTACTTGGTATCTATAATCTACATATGGTGTAAGGTAAATGAACGCGAAAATAGAATTCAGCATTAATGGCTAATTTACACTTGAGCGGATTTCCCCAATGATAGAAAAGAAAACTAAACTGCGTTATCACATTTTGAATTTTGAATTCAATTGGGTGCAGCTGAACTTATTAAATTAAGAATAGTAAAAGAGTGAAAACAGTTGCGTCGGTTCTTATTTTATGGTTCATATTTATTTTTAATCATTCACCCAACCTTTAATAGTAAATGATTTGACTATTAAATATTATGACGTCACAAATATTTTTTTAATACAATTTCCCTTATAACTTTCCGTTTTGACGTTTAATAAAAAGTAACTAATTTGACTAGTCAGTCAAATACCCAATTACGTAAAACGTAATATATAAACCATATAGATGTGATCACAGTTGATATTTTCACCGGTGAAATCACAGATTATGCATGTGGCTGACATTTTTAGTCGACTCGCTTGATAATTTATAATCTTCTGGTCAAGACAATTGACTTTAGTTTTTTATATCTTTTTTAAGACTTCAAATACAAGAATATTGTGCGGCCTGCATATAGTTTTATATTGTATTATTGGTAGATCCGTCCCTGTTATACATCCAAGAAAGGTATAAGAATTGAAATATTCTACCTTAATCATAGCTTCAGAAGCACTGCACCACTTCCCAATCCAACCAGGTTGAAGGAACAAGGTTGGTAGGTAGGTACCTACTAACTGACTAGGTACAACTATTACTGACATACAAAAACATTCAACGCTATCATAGTATAAATATAGGTCTATTAATAAAAGTATTTTGTCATCAATCATCGTCATTAAATACTTGAAAAAAGACCTCTGACTTAGTTACACTGGACTTTACCGTAGGTGACTCAGTTGGTTTGATACTAAATACTATGGCTGATGACTGTCAACTGTCACCTACGTCTTGTTGACTGACTTCAAAACTCACGAACATCCGGCATCCGGCCAAGGCAACCAACCTTAATATTTTTAAGACCTTTTGAAATTTCAAAAACGCACGCAGTCTTTGAAATTTCAAAAGGTCAGACGCAGTATTTTAGATATTTTTTGTATAAATACAGATAATATAACAGACACTTTTTCTTGCGTATCTGTTTTGATATATATGTAACTAGCGATCCACCATATTACTCAGGATGAATGTAGCTTTCCAATGGTGAATTTTTTTTTGAAATCGGCACAGTAGTTTTTATGTTTATTCATTACAAATATACAAAAATACTAATCTTTCCTCTTTATAAAAGTAGTGTAGATGTAGATTACTAGGCTGATAAAACTTGGTTATAGAGGTTATTGGCCCCATGTTTGGACCAGACCTTTGGAGTCGAGTTGAGAGCATAGGAACTGAGCTCAAAATGAGTAGAAGGATTAAGCAAACCCAGGACTACGAGGTGACAGCCTCAGAAGCACACGGGGACAGCGTCAATGACAGAACTTATAGGCTTTTATTGGTTGAGTGTTGCTCTTCTTATCATAAATGGTGATTCAACAGAGGATTATCCACCCTAATTGATTTACACTTACACTACACCGTCAAGCTGATTGCCACTATTGTTAACATGGTCCGTGTATGTAATGGTGACCCTCTTTTCTGAGACTTTGCCTTCAGCTTACCATCAGGCGAGGTGATGTCACATTGACGTGTCCTAGACAAAAAAAGGGATGATGTACGAAGATTACGTAATTTCGTTGAATTGCTTGCCCATATTTTTGTTTTAATGTAACATATTTAAAATAATATAATCAAACAATAAACCGACTGAAACGTGGGACCGACACATAGTTAATGAAATGTGGGTGTCAATACACCTTTAGGTTAAATACTCGCCTACCCCTGCCGGAATTTACAGGTGTCAATATAAGCATACTTATTACGTGACAATGACAGATGAGGCTTGTGACTATTTTGTGCCGTACTGGGTGATAATTCCGCGAAATCATGCTCCACGAGTACCGTGAGTGACGAATTTGACTCTAGCCTCTAAAAATACCTAAATTATGTACATAATAGGTATAGATAACAGCACGAAAATAGAACTAATGAGAAACAAAGGTCGTTTAAAGAGTTCCGTACTTCAGAAGGAATAGGGACCTTTGTAGGATTGAACACTTGGTGGTTCATCTGTCTGTCACTGTGAAGAAATGAGTTATCAAATAATTGAGTTGCAATCAGTTTCGGTCGAGTGGGTATCACCGTGTACGATTGCGAAGAACCTTCCATAGTAATCCAATCTCGGTTGGATGGCATTCGGGGACTAGCAAGTGCATAATCGGGCAGGGGGGATTGTGGTCGCAGCACTAGTGGGACCGGTGGGTGTCACGCTGTGCTGCGACGAAAATCCTCTTTTGATTAGGCCGTCAAACTGAGTGCCACCATTGTTAACATGGTACATGTATGTAATGGTGACCCTCTTTTCTGAGACTTTGCCTTCAGCTTACTATCAGGCGAGGTGATGACAAATTGACATGTCCGATAAAAAAAAATGTAAAAAAAGGTCAAAATCACTGCATTCCAATAACAAATATCGAGACTCCGGGCTCCGGGAAGAAAGCCTCGAATGCAACCGGCAACAACGTTAAGATAATAATGATGATGGTGAGGTTCTTCTAGATCACTACATAGTACAAAACAAAGTCGCTTTCTCTGTCCCTATATCTCTTTGTATGCTTAAATCTTTAAAACTACGCAACGGATTTAGATGTTTGGTTTTTTTTAATAGATAGAGTGATTCAAGGGGAAGGTTTATATGTTTAATATAGTAGAGGGTGCAGCGAGAACGGGATCTGACGCCACGCGGGCGGAAAAATAATTGGCGGTACGAAGTTCGCCCAACCCAATATCTTTGACCTAAAATGTGCTAAAAACTCAAAACTCTATACGCGCAGTACACGTTTCGTGGGTGTCTATAAATAAAGGATAGCAAGGTGTACTATGGTGGTGGACAAGCTCTAATTCATCAAGCATATATAGATTATTGAAATACAATCTGCGCACGTCAGGGCCTCGCTTGTATCGCGATTTTGGTCCAAGAAACGTGTCCCGAGGTTCTAATAGTCTTTGTTTAATAAAACCCACCTAGATAGATTTCCATTTTACCTGCAATTGCTGTTAATGAGTAGGCTTATCGCAAGCCGCGACACGCAATCACGCTTCCGCATATTTTAATATGGATTATAATGATTTGGAGAGACAAGTCGCACTTCATAAAAAAAGACTGGGCAGCTAAAATTTAGCGTGCATAATATTGTCAATGTTATCAGAGTTCTTAATGTATGGTTTGTCGTTTGAGTATTATTATTATATGTAGTAAGTAGGTACTTATATCATCGATATTACGATTGTACCAAAATGATTAAATTACATATATCTACAATTACTACAGTTAAATTGGTAATTCGACTGATCATGCGAATCTAAAAGCCGGTATTCTTGTTAAAATGCTGTATCTGATACAAACAATTTCTGGCATTTAATTTCTTTTTTTTAGGAAACATTTATTCCAAATTCGAATTTCGTCTTTACGGCTGTAAACGTTTCTGGAATGAAAAACTTCTAGTATCATAAAAAGAAAAAAAAAGACATAGCTTTTGAAAATTATCCAACTATAAATTAGTAAAAAACTGCATGATTTAGGATATGGGCCAAAGATAAATCTAGCCAGACTCTAGTTGGAGGTGGTCTCTTTTAAATTTAAAAAAGAAAGTATAAAGGCAAAGGTAAAATACCTGGTTCATGACCTCAAAACTACCTACTTACCTAAATAAATATTTCACTTAGGTAATTTTTAGTGTCTTAACTTGTTTAACCACGTTTCTATGCTATCTAATTAATATTTCAGTCGTGTCTCATACAGTTGCATGTGACGTTGGTTATCTTTTGTTATACTGTTTCGTCATTATTGAGTCTATATACGGTTAACGTAAAAAACATGTAGGTATATTATACACATCCACATTCATAAAGAATTATTAACGTAAAATAAAACATGGAAGCCATTAATGTATTAGGACAAGATAATTCAGTATGACTGTATGTTATATGCAGTCATGCAGAATTCTATGAATCTTCTATGAATCTGCACTGTGGAATTGGATTCTATTTGCATATTGATTGCGTCAAAAGTGTAAATGATACCGTAATGTCAATACCTCATACAATTATTATTTTGAGTAGTTACTGCCTCCGTTACCTCATGCATGCATGTCACGTAGTAACACATGCGGGCACCCGCACGTTGTGCAAATCTTAATGGAATGTTATTTGCACGATTTTCTGCAAGTTATCGGTACGAAATTAGTTCGGTTATTGGCACGCAACAGGAGCCAGTTGATAATGAAATGCAAAAGAGTAATTTATCCACTGCCGCAACCAATAATAATATTATTGCCAACTATATAATAATAATAGATATATTATATGAGAAGTGACTATTATCTATGTAGGTACCTATGGCATATGCGCAGTATATACTGAGATAGGAATTTTAATGAGTTTGTCTAATGACGCACAATAAAACATTTTGTTTGTTTTATTTCACGTCACGTCTGCGAAATGGTCACATGCCAAACAAACAGCTCTTTCTCGCGCATCTTGACATGTAGCTAAAGCCCGGATTACGACAGGCGACACGTCTACATGCGTCTACACTAACGAACGACGAAAATACACTTCGAAATTTTAGAACATACCTATCTCATTGTATTCTTGGCGAGAATATTATATTCAGGTTTTAAATATTGCTATTTTAAATAGTATGTAAAAATGTTGGTAATTCTATTCTTATGATTTCTATCTACAATACATGCAATACAATCCATTTATGCGGTATCTACCACGGTCAAACATTTTTGTGCAATTTATTTTTCTTGTATTACATAGCAAATTTTCCATTAAAGTCGTAATATAAAGTACCTACCTACATTTTAGTAATTACTCCAAATGAGTTAAATATTTACTAACTTTAGTTAAGCGACCTTTAGATTGTAAATCAGATTTTAATTGGTGTTGTTCTGTTTCTTGTTATTTTTAATAAGAACGAACGAATTACCTATAAAGATTGTGTGTGTAAAAATCTATACAAATAAAAAACAACTTATTATAAAATTTACATTGATATATGTGTAAAATGAAAATGTATAAACATGTATCTACCGACATGTATCTACATTTTTTTTCTTAACCGTTCGCCTTTTGGCGATTCAATACTTACACAAAATAAGTGGCAAAGATAAATACAAATACTGCATTCAATGTCAATACTTCCTTCGTGCAATTTCTCACCCAGATAGAATAATCGAGTCATACAAAAACGTATCCGTATCAAAAACTGATAACGGAGAGAAAAGAGTAGTATTTTATTTAAATCTAAATTTAATGAGTTTTTATTGAAGGGACTTAATCCAATAAATTAAAGTTCAAAACAAATCTATAAAAAAATTACCCTCTAAATTTTTTGCCCTTTAGCAGCCCGTCTGGCCAGCGTGGAAACAGTACGAGAGGCCTATGTCCAGCAGTGGACTTTGATTGGCTAATTTATTAGATAATTTTTTGAAATTTGTTGCTAAGCGGCCGAAACTCCGGAAAAACAGAAAGTATCTCTCTAGAATTTCATATTTCCAATTTACCGATAAAGAGTTTCAAAACCAAAGTTTACAAATTGTAACACTTAGCTGTTATTGTTTCATAAACGAAATACGTTTCATTCGTTAATAGCCTGGCCACCTCGACGCGTCTCGCCGGTCATCTCATCTTGTGTCTGGACTTTGTTTACAAGCACAGGTGATTACAATGCGGCCATAACCATCGCTAATTGTTTCAGTGTCAGATAACCGTCGCCCGCGCCGACCATGTTACCTACCAGGTTTTACTACCTAAGTATTGTAACTTCAGACAAAGTGGCTATTATAGCGATAAATTTTTAAACAAGGTTCTGTGACCATGCAAATGGTAGTACCTACATACAATTTTGGTGTACGTGGAAGATTCCTATTGCACCTTGATTTGATCTTAATACTTTGGGAGATATCTTTTGAGACTTGAAGTACAACATTAGTTTTATATATTTAAAGTGTCTCCCTTATAAATATGAATTATTAACTATTAAAGTCCTTGAAGAATATACTGCTTCTCAGTCGCAACTCAGCCGCCGGCGAGGCAAGGTCTGCAAAGTCGTCGTCGCCCGGCCCTGCGCCACTGAAGATGTCGACCGCAGTGATCGACGAAACGTCTGGAACGCAAGTTTCATATAGACCACGGCCAAACAGCCCGGAAGCAGTATATTCTACATGCAACGCCGGCCGTGAAAGCCTGAAGACTTATATAATAAAGTCCTTATTATAGAGTTAAAGTTCCAAAAAATCTTGTAAATCGAGTCTCAGTACAAAGGTTTTGAAATTTTGAGTAGGGAACAAAAGTACTTGTATTTCAGTGCCAAATGTGGGGGCTTGATATCAGTCAGAGCCCACTTATTCTTATATAAGATTTTATGACCTCTATTTTTCAGATTTATAAATCCATACAAACCAAAGCTAAGAGATCGCTCCTAGCGACAAGACGAACTGTGTAATCAAATCAGACATAACATCGTTTGTAAAAAGATCTATCGTCCTCATCTAAGCGCCTAACCTAATTGATGGTTAAACATTTTAATTAATGAATAACTATTATTTCAAAAGAGAAAACGTGCTGTGAAATTTGTTTGCGCAATAGTAGTAACAATTTGTTTTTGTCTATCGATCGGCCATAGTCTAAAAGAGGTTTAGTTTTGTTATTCGTCGCGGACTAAATGGGGAATTTAACCTCTTGGCGCCCAAGGTCCTTTTCATAACCCATATTTGAAGTAGTACTTACAGCCCATTACACTTTCAGACTTATTTTGACTAACAACCCAATGGCCTTTTAAAAGGTCATATCCCAAAAACCGATCTGGCTGTTTTAAATTACGCGGGTGTCCAAACTAATGTAGCCAAAGTTATACTCTGCACATTAAAGATTGATTATCTGAACGATTTTATTGTCTATGACAAATTGTCAAACATCATTTATTCACCAAAATGGAAGGCGATATGGTTGACTCGCTCGGACGTGGTAAGTTAATCGCTTATAATTGTATGAATCTTTGCTTTTCTTTTATATTCCAATGTGAATTATTACTAAATAAAGATGGCTTATTAATAATATAAAGTTATTTAGTGTTTTAAATTAGAATAACAAGAGTTTTTTCCTAACTGAAATATTATGTTCTTTGTAAAGCACCTTGGGTTGTAATGTAATAAAAAAATGAATTGAATAAATAAAGTTATTTTGATGCTACGAGCATAGTTATTACTTTGTTATCATTGATGTTAAGGCATATGCCACTTTATTGAAATTTTGTTAGCAGTATTGCGAGACGGAGAAATAGAGCAGGCGATTTTTAATACGCTTGGTGACTCCGAAATAGAAGATGAAGGGGATTATGATGCAGACTTTTCAGGAAACTTTGGTGTTCAGGCACGCAATATCACATCAGATAAATAAAAATGATAAATGGTGAAATAAGATAAATAATAATAAATGTAGAGAATTATGGAGAAAATTTGAATGTAATAAAAACTTAAGTAAAAATGGTAAATTGTAAAAGAAGATAAATTATGATAAATATAAAGAATCAAGACTGATGATGGAGAAAATGTGATTGCAATAGAAAGTTATGTAAACATGTTAAATTAGACTGATTGAAAAAAAAAATGAGATAAATATAAAATGGTGAGAAAAATGTGATTTTAAAAGAAAGTTATGTTAAAATATTAGATTGTAAAAGAAGATAAATAATAATGAATGTAGAGAATTAAGACTGATGATAAAAGTGATTGTAATAGAAAGATAAGTAAAAATGATAAATTGTGAAATAAGATAAATAATAATAAATGTAGAGAATTAAGATTGATGATGGAGAAAATTTGAATGTCATAAAAAGTTAAGTAAAAATGTTAAATTGTAAAAGAAGATAAATTATGATAAATATAAAGAATCAAGACTGACGATGGAGAAAATGTGATTGCAATAGAAAATTACGAAAACATGTTACATTGTAAAAGAAGATAAATAATGATAAAAATAGAGAATCAAACCTTTTGGGAAAAGTGTGATTGCAAAAGAAAGTTAAGTAAAAATGTTAAATTGTAAAAGAAGATAAATAATTATAAATGTAGAAAATGTAGACTGATGATGGGGAAAATGTAATTGTAATAGAAAGTTAAGTAAAAACGTTAAATTGTGAAAAAAATATGTAATAATAACGAAAATTAAGTTTTTATTTTATTTATTAGCCTATTAGTATTGGCCCAGTGTCCTTTTAAAAGAACAAAAGATACGTATATTTAGTAAGTTAAAATCTCAACCTATTATATTCACTATTATACCCCAAAAGTTTCATTTCATACCGAATCCCACAACATGTAAAATTTTCGACTTGAATCTCTGGGCTGTTATGGGTCCAGTAATTATGTCCTATGAAAAGGACACTCGGGTCGCAATCAAGAATGTGTCAAATAATCCATGGGCGCCACGAGGTTAAGGTTCTTACAGAGAAAACAGTAGTTATTGGTTGATTGTGTGAAAGTTTTGTTTATTAAACATATACAAGTTGCAATTATCTATTTAAATACGAAGCTGCATGAAATGTACAAGTATAAATATATTAATTTATGTGTACTATTGAACACGAACCATTTTTTAATTGAAACTTTGTTTTTAAGAAGAAAGCAACGGAACCAATAAAATTGAAAAAAAGAATCTATAACTCACTTGTGAATTATAACAATCAAAAAGCCACAGTTTGATTATAGGTGTCATTATGTGCCTAATTGCGGTGAAATTGGAGCCTGTTTATGAGCAAGTGTGTTGAAAATATTATTTATACTGTTGATCGATGTCACTTGGTGGAACTTGCTACACATATATTGAATACACTCTTTTACTTTTCCAAAATATTTTATTGTTGGACCTTGACCAGTTTCGCCTTACGGCACTCTCAAAGGCTAATATTGACAATTAATATCGTTGTTTATTCAATATAAAATAATGTTTGATATAATAATAAATTCTAAGAAAGTATTTGGAGGTTATTCCCTTAGATCTACCAAGGGAATCCCTCCAAATTAGAATGAGCGCTCCTGTTACGTCGTAGTGAGGCTTTGTAATATTTTTTCTTTCTTTCTAATTATGTGTTTGTATTGTTGCAGATCAGTAGCGGTCTAGATTAGTTGTCCACCGTCATCAGCAGTCTCCGACCGTGTTCCATCCCGATGGGTTGAGTACGCCGACACTTTGTGTTAGTGGTAACACCACTCACGCTGTAAGTACCTACCTTTTGATATTGTTATGAAATTTTAAAATGCAATGAAAAATCTTCTGGGTCTAGTTAAATAAACTATAAATTTGACCTACCAGAAACTAGATTCAGCTTTTAATAAGACAAGTCAAGATTTTAAAACCTGCCTACATTATCACTGGATCTTGCCAACATCAATATTCTGCAGGCATTATAAATTTCAAGCTGTAAAGCTACAAAGTAAAACCCACACTTCTTTTGATAAATAGAACGATAGCTTTTGAGAACTTGTTAGAGAGCTATTATTAGTTTGGCTTTTCCAGTGTAAGAAGTGGCATTGAAGATGATTAAAAAAAATTATTGCGTTATGTTATGCAAGTAATTCAAATGCTAAATGTCACATAACGTTTCAGTCAAATTGTGTTGAATAATTGCTCATGGTCATGGTCAATGTCTGGACTTACTAACTTAACTTACTAACTTAATTGAACAATACATTGGAAATGATGATTATGAGTTTTAGATTCGTGAGACACTATGGTTGAAATATGTTTAATATAAAATATAATAAATATTAAAATAATTAATAAAATATTTCTATTGTGCACGTGGTCTCAGTACAATAATATTTGATTTATCAAAAGTTCCATTAAATAGTTTTTCCATTAAATTGAGCTGTCCGACTGGGGTATTAACTCGGCCCTATAGAATACCGCGGCCATAATAACCTTGTGTTGTGTTCACGGCGGTGAGTAGGGTAGCCAGAGCTCACTGCTTTGTCTTCTACACTGACGGCACAGAAACTCTCAGTGTTAACAGAGTCGGCAGGACGAGTGTGACTGCCTGGTGTTGCACACGTCCATAGGCCACGTTCCATCCATGGTTGATGTTGGCTTATTAGACAATTGTACAGTTAGCAACTTCACTACACTGACTGTACAAGCATGGTTGTTTGTAAGTCAGTGTAGTGATGTTGTATAGTAGCTACATAAAATAGCGCTATTACAGTGATACAGTTAGTAAAAACTAGATAGATACTTTCACGCGGAAGGTAATAGTTTTCCTGAATACGTCATTAAAATTGTATTGTTGCTAAGGTACCTATTTATCGTCAATGTGACAATATTGTTTAGTCAGGTGTTTATTACAATGTTGCACTTGCTTATAAAAATGTAGGCAAACGCTTACACGGCGTTAACGATGTTTAACAATATTGTTATATGATTTCGCAAGTTTGACGCAAACTATTTCAAATAAAAAAAGATATCGCCAAATACCTACCTACTAACTAAAATTGTGATCTTAAAATTGACAAAGTTGATTGCAAGAATGAGTTTGTCCCACAGGTCTTACATATAAAAAGCGCTTTTGAGCTATCAGATGTACGCCTCTACCAAGGCTTTCGGGATTGAGATTGAGCCGATACCTAGGGTTGCCAACTTTTTTTAAAAGAAATAGACTATATCCGATTTCAGAAGGGGTAAAAAAAAGTACAGCCTTAGAAAAACGAGTACATTTTATTTTTATTATTACAAGCTTTTATTTAACTTTCACTGTATGTACGAGTATGTATGTAATTTTTTCGGGTGAAATATTGCTACTCGATTTTGAAGCAGATATCCTCTACCAATTTTGATCAAATTTAATATGGTACAATGGAGCTGGTCTGATGATGGAGTAGGAAGGTGGCCATAGCTATTCCTAAATTAAATAAGACAAACCCATCGATTTTGAGATCATTTGGTTTATCTTAACAAACTCTCTGGTATTACATGGTATTCAGGGTCTGAAGATGGAGTCAGAAGCTGGCCATAGGAACTTCTAAACTAAACAAGTTAAACCTATCGAGTTTGGGTTCATTTATTTAGGCTTAACATGGTATTACTAAAACGAAAAAATGGAAAATATAATTGTTAATAAGCGTCTTTAAAGGATCTGTTGTACTAAAATCATAATAATAATTTTATGCAAGGGATGTGCTTATTTGAAAATCTAGTAGCATGAACGGAAAACAGAGAAAGCACTTGCGTGATATAAGCTTTTCAAATCAGCACAATCCTTGCATATTATTATTATTATTAGAGATAAAACAGAAAAATAAACGTTTGCAAAAATATAATAAAAAGTGGGAAATCGAATCATCAACATCGGTGATTGGATAATTGGTGATCCTAGCAACGAATTGAATGCAAAATGCAAATTATGTGGCACTACCTTCACAATCCCTATTCCTTTTTGGGCTTTAAAGCTCAGGCATAAAGTCTAAAATTTAATGACATTTTATGCAATGTCAGTGGCATGACAGTGGTTTTGTTATGTCATAAAATTAGCAGAATCGGGGGTCTGGCCCCTGGCCTGCGATTCTGCTAATGTTAACACATAACACCAGTGTCATACCGCTGATATTGCATTAAACAAGACTTTAAAGCTAGAATTTTTAAGGTCGAAAATGAAAAGAGAAAGAGTTATCATTTAATTTTGGACTTTAATAGTATCACTGTAAAGTCTTAAGTTAAATGGCATTTGTTACAGTGTCTGTGCTATGAAAAAAAAAACAGAATCAGGGCCCAGCAAGATGGGTTGTAATTTGACGCTAGAACACAAGCTTTCCTCGCCGGGAAGTCTCCTCCTAGGAGCTCAGCGTTAGACGGTAGTCTCTATGAAAATCGTATACTTATACCTAAGCTAGACTTAAAGGAGGAGAAGAAGTACGGGGTTCCGAGGTGAAAACTTCGGATGTAAACGGCCGCCCGAAAACGCTCCATACAATATCGTCGGGGCTTGTGGTGTCAAATGCCGGTTGCGCGTTGTGCAAATGTATGGAGTGCAAGAGAATATCGCATCTATCTCGGTCTATGTTGCGTTTAAAGATATATAGTTTTTAATAAAAGTACGTTGAAATTTAACGAAGAATCTAAATAGTTATAAATTTGAACTGAATTGGATTTAAACTTTTCTTAGGAATTAAAACTAATGAAAAGTCATAATTTCAGTTTAGTTAAGTTATATTTTACTGTGCAAGGCATATTTTTTCAGAACAAGCTAACATATTAAGCAGTATTTTAAAGAATCGACGACCTAGTCAAATAGCCTATTGTGTTTAATAAGGAAGACAATACATTCAATAAACTAACTGATGATTTTCTTAACTAAAGTTCTATTCTTTGCAACTTACTTTTCTATGAAGCTGTTTTAGACTTATCATCCTTTTTAAGATATTGTACAATGACAACAACTCCCTTTCTTTTTAAAGCAATGTTTTTGAATTCCTAAGGAACGACTGTATACAAAAACCCGGCCCTTAAATGAATAAGTAAACAAAATTACATCTAAAGCAGGTTGTTAGGTTTATTCCCTCCATTGCAATATAAGTAAACACACTTTTTCCACTCAGATGTCCATCAAGAGATGAGGTGAAGCAGGTGCCTATTTCGGCTCCCATTCATATGTGTAAAACTCCATGTTAATATTAATTCAAAATCTTAAAAAAGTCATATAAATTTAATGATTTCATCTATCGTCTATCCTCTAGGATAGGTACCTACTATTGGCTCGTATTATAAATTGAAGTCAAACTATGATTGTAATAAAAACTTTCGGCATCAATACTTGGTAATATACTCTGATCTATTAATTTATCATTGTTCGAATTAACGTTACTACTTATAAAAAATATTAATTGTAGCGACCACCTTAACCTAAAATTGATGAGCTTTGAGCACTTGAATATTAGAAAAGAGATGACCTCTTGTTGTTTCTGTCATCTTAACTTCACATGGCGGTATGACCTACACTGTCTCTAGAAAATGAAATGGTGTAGGTACGTATAGGTGCTTAAACCTCTAGTGATATAAAAACCAATAACTTTCTAATCAAATGAGGTCGTGTAGACATAAAACATGCACTCTATTCTAGAGCAAATCATTGTTTCGCAAAGGTTTGTCTCAATTTGCAACAGATCAATATACGTTCCCACCTTCTTGCCTCCAGTTAATTCTTTAATCCTTTACTTCGGGGCCTTGACTCTGGTATTTTATGTTGAAGCAAGCTACTGTCTTTCCACTGACACTCTAAAAATGCTATAATATTTGTTAGGTTCCAAAATCCATATAGTGACAATGGCACCACTGTAGCTTGCTTTGTCATAAAACATCAGAATTGAGGCCGCGAAGTTAAGCGTTGTAGAATTAACTGGAGGCAGAATGTGGGAACGTATGTTGATATAGTACAAATTGAGAGAAACCTTTGCGAAACAATGATTTTCTCTAGAAAAAAGTGCTTGTTTTATGTCTACACGACCTCATTCGATTAGAAAGTTATTGTCTATTTTAGGGTATATTGTCTATGTTAGGGTCGTTGTTCTATGGTTTTTTCATATGTTGGTATGTCCTATCATACGTTTGCCGGTTCAAGGTCGCCATTCTAGACGTGTTTACGTCAACGACCTTCAGATAAACGTGGTAAGCTCGTTGAACTTCAGTTTACTTATTTTGGAAGTCATTATTGCAAGAATGTTAAAATTAATCGTCATGTTATTAGTTCGGCGAGCAGCTTTTGTTACTGATAGTACGATTGACATTGAATTATTTACGTAAATTACCATATATATAGGTTGAAAGTAGTACCTAATTAGTTTAAGAATATGAGGTTATTGTGTTTACTGATGCAGTTAACATGTTGTGAGGTCATTAATAAACCTCATGATTTCTCGAGCTGAAAAGGACCTAAGTTGCGTAGTTTGATGTAAACTCTACACTTACTTGAATACTTTGAAGGTTGAAAATAAAATCATAAATCATCACTTAGATATTTATTATAGAGATCAGAGTATTTAGATTTTATGGTTACAAAATATTATATCTAATCTGTTTTGTAAAATTAGATCAATATTTTTTTATCGCATATCTACCTATTTACCTACCTACCATTTTTTTTACAATTATAATAAATTCTTTGAGGAAATACGTAGGTACGTAGTAGCTACGTGTAAAACTGATTTTGATGACGATTTTCGAAAAGTGCAGTAAAGGAAAATGTCAACTGAAGGACGATGAAAGACAACCTCGCTCTACCTTGACCAAGGGCAGAGGATAAAGTGGTCTTTGCAAAAAAATATTTACACATATACTTAATTACGTACATTACATATATTATACATTTAATTATAATTACTGCCTGAGTGACTGTCTTACAATGTACGTCTATTGGCAATGCATTTCAAAGGTACGCGGCCTTCACGGTATTTACATAATAATACAGTATATAGAAATCATGATACATATACCACCTACATACATAATTCAGGCATCTTTAAGGTTATATTTACACACCAAAAAACTGCTACTCTATACCTAATTGTAGTTTTATTAAGAGACTAGCTTTTGCCCGCGTGTTATGTGTTATTCTGATGTATAAACTATGTTAGTGTAAAGTTTCATTAAAATATATTCAGTAGTTTTTACGTAAAAGAGTAACAAACATCCATCCAGCCGTACTTACAAACTTTCGCGTTTATAATATTAGTAGGATATAATATTAGTAGAATATAATATTAGTAGTGGGATATAATATGTAACAGTAAAGTTGTTTTTATTCATGAGTTAAAGGCTTGCGTTTCACCACAACCTTAACTGATGGTAAGTAATGATGCGATCTAAGATGAAGCACAATAAAGATACCGAAAGAAAGAAACAATCGAACCTAGGTTTTTTTTTCATACTTAGAAATTTTAGAAGTCTATTGCTGAATAAGGAGGAAGTAGGCTTAATAGGTGCGAGTTTTACATACAATAATAAAACGCGTATGAAAGTAGTAGGACCTATTGTAATAAAAAAGGTTTAAGTCTGGCATTTTATGTTTATTTTAGCAAGTTAGGCACTTTGCTTAGTAGATGAAATACACAACGAACTGTCACATACACAACCAAGAGGCGTGCGATGCAGATGAATTCCACGACGCATTTTAACTTTTAGTTTTTTTTTAAATATTATTGTGTATATACAAGTAACTTTATTAATTTAATTTAATTTAAAGTTAGTTATGATAATATGGTAATGCTTTCAATGTACATATTTTTTTGTTAAAATACGAAGATAATAAACGAAATGAAAGCGATGGTTTTTTTTTAATGTCTGTTATTTTACTTTCAGCGGTAACCGAACTTTGGAATCAGACGTTGATTAAATAGAACTGGAGAATTTACTAAAGTAGTTATTTGAAACAATTGCGTGGTGATCTGTTATTGATATCCTTTTTGGAAAATGTCAGGCTTATGTGAATTTGTCTATTCTAAATTACAACATCGTTGCCATTTGCCTACTTAAAAAACGTAACTGTCACGTCGAAACAATTAATAAATAGTCCTGAACCCCTACAGCGGGTCTAAAAAGACCACAATAAGCGATTCCGCAAAAAAAGTTACTTTATGCACTTCCAGTAGATTACAATATATTCCTATAAAATTTGTAAATGGTTACTCATATGAGCAGAATCACAACAATAATTCATTGACTAAGCAGATGCTAATTACGTGTTAATATCCTCGCAGGATAAAATATTTATCCTAATTAGATTTCAAAAAAGTTGCCTTTTTAGACTTAGTGGTTGCCCAAATAACTAGTTTTAACTTGGCTGACATTTCAATATCGTTTATTGATACCGAACCGTAGATTCCTATACAATTGATAAAACTAAAAGGGATCACAGCGAGAATTATGGGGTCGTGCTCAGGCGCAGCTGTCGTTATGATACGGCTCGCGGCTCGGCGAGACGAGTTGAATGAACTCCTACAGTGATCCATTGACTACTGCGGTTTGCGAGTGCATTCTCTGGTACACGATATCCTGACAATCGATAATTAGTATTATTAACTTATTCCCTTAGGGATTTTTCTAGCGGTCGTCTGAAGTCTGAACATCGTTAAGACGGAATTTCTCCCACGAAAATTCTTTTAAATAAAGTGAGTTTATCGAGAACTGCTGAAATTTAATACAGAGATGATTTTTTAGAGTCTGGAATCACAAATAGACTTTTATTCTAAGAATTAGGCTCCTGTAGTTCTCGGGAACAGACCCAGTTTATAGGAGCGAGACCGTGGGCGACAGCTACTTATTGATATAAAGGTTTTAGAAAGAATTTCTCTCTGCATAGATATTTTCAATAACCTGTGGGTCTTAAATGCCACATTGAGCGATTCTGCTAAAATTGAATAATTTTATGAATTTCCAGAAAATCTCAATATCCTACTAATATTATAAATGCGAAAGTTTGTGACTATGAATGGATGTATGTATGTATGGATGTTTCTTACTCTTTCACGTAAAAACTATTGAATGGATTTTAATGAAATTTCACAATAATATCGCTTATGCATCAGAATAACCCATAGGTTATATATCATTACGCTACTACTCAAGGGAGAGGAGCAGTGATCATTAATGTCAAATAAACAACACAACAAAAAGCAACAGCTAGTATTCCTATAAAATTCGTAAAATCGTCGCTCTTATGAGCAAAATCACAACAATTGTTTTATTAAGCAGATTCTAAGTTCGTGTAACATTGCCGAATAACAATATACTTATTATCCTACTATCTTTTGCCCGCGGCTCCGCCCGCGTGGATGTCGGTTATTGCGACCAAACATAGCCTATGTCCTTTCTCAAGGTCTAATCTACACCTATACCAAATTTCATTAAGATCGGTTCAGTGGTTTAGGCGTGAAAGCGTAACATACAGACAGACAGACAGATAGACAGACAGAGTTACTTTCGCATTTATAATATTAGTATGGATTAAGTTTCCAATAAAGTGGCCTTCTTAGACCTGATTGCCAATTGCATTTATTTGGATTGAAGTCTTCACATAATCTTTATAAAGTAATCGCAGTATCGAAGAGGTAGGTATAGTGATTACTTTATTAGATATTGTAAATCATGGAAATTTCTTGAAGAATATCCCTTAACCTACTAATAGGCGATAAACATGTTTATTCATACAACTTTATAACATTACTATCAGCAGATAACAGTTGTTGAAAGTAAAAACTTGCTTCGTCATTTTTAAGTTTCTAGAATTTCACCAATTCAATAGGTAGTCATTTTGTTTTGATTTACCTTAGGGCCGATTCTGTTGCGCATCTCATTAAACTAAACGTCTCTAAACTATTTCTTTAGTATTTCGATACTTCACGTGATTTGGTATCTGATATATATTAGATAGCATTAAGTATGGTTTTTGCTGTAATTATTCTATGGTGTTTATGCCGTTTTGATAGCACTAAGATAATCTCTTTTTTGTTATTATCTCCTGTTTGTGAAGGAGGAAGGTGGATTTATAATATTTTTTGCAACTCGTCCAGTTTTCTTCGGATTAATTTCGATTTGGATTCCTATCTATATATGGAATTAGTTCCGCAGTTTTTAGTTTACTTTAGAGAGTTTTGTAACACCAGAATCTGCGTCATTTTGTAGCGAAAATATATGTGTGAGTATAATTAGAGAAAGTATGCGAGCATATTATTACGATTTGCATGCAAATGCACGACGGGGGTATTAGCAACTGCGCATGGGCTGTTGACATATCCATACTAAAATTATATACTAGCTATTAATCGCGTCTTCCATTTCCATAATTCACTGGAACTAATTACCTGGATAAAATCTAGCCTATGCCCAACCTGTGCCAATATTCATTCCCTTTATTGACTACCGGTATTCTCAGATAATGAATTTTCCCCTCGAAAGCAGTAGAAGCCAGCTGGTAACTTGATAATTCTGTACGCACAAATAATGAGCTGCACAAAAAGGCAGCTACGTACGACTAGATAGAACTTTTAATGCAGACAGGCATCAGACAGGCATTTCCGGTAGGTGGGAACTTGCTTGGGGTGCGAATCCGCTATACAACCATTTCATCTCATGAATTATGTATTTTTAAATTACCTTCAACAATAAGTTGGAAACATTTCTTTTATTCAATAAAATTATAATTAACTCAATATGCTATTAGGCTTGATTTGGACTTCCTACTAAGCCAAAACAGTGAAATTTGTGGAATTTTCGATTATAAACTTTACAATTCACACCCGCACGCATATTACGAGTATACTTAATTAAAAATACAATGAAGGGATATTGGGATACAATACATGGGTAATTCTGATGATGAATGCTATTTTCAAATGATATTTGTAGCGCCGTTTCTTCTCCACTAGCGCCTAGGAAGCGGTACGTGGCAAACTTAGTTTTGAGTAAAATTTATAAAATTAATAAATTATTTTATTTTTCATAATTATATAACTGTTCGGGACTTTTCGCGATAAATTATGGAACTTATTAACTTAACTATTTTTGCCGACGTTTCGGATGCGTTGCAGCGCCCGTGGTCACGACTAGCATCCGAAACGTCGGCAAAAATAGTAAGTTCCATGATTTATCACGAAAAGTCCCGAACAGTTAATATAATTATTTTATTTTATTTCATATTCATATAATTTTCACTTCATAAAATAAGTTCATTGCAGTTCGATAAGATTATTTTCATCGTGCCTTCTGTAGAGCAGTTAGCACGCGCTGCTAATTTTAGCAGAACGTGCTTATCACTCACAGTCGTGATATTTTACAGAACTATCGAGCTTGTAGTTAAGATTAAAAAACATCATAGTGCGAGTATTATTAGTTGACCACCATAACCACAATAACGCAAACTCACGTGACCTAAGTATAAATCAATTCTAAATTAGACAATATCGCAATTTTTCGTCAAATCCTATGAAATTATCAAAACAATTGAAAATGAATAGTTTCACATCAAAATTCACATTTAATTAATATCACCATCATCAGCATTCCAACAATGTATCCCGATTGCATCCGAGGCTTACATCACGTCAGAAGCTGGGGCCAGCTTGTCGGGGTTTTCTCTACCACTATACGCACGTCCTTGGGGTATCCCTGGCATTGATACCAATTTAATCACATTTCTTTACTTCCATTTCCTTCCAATTCTAAACTACTTTTGGATCCACAGACTGATCGAAATAGGGGATCCAAACAGAAAACCCGAATGCGAAATACCTACAATATACTTTCGAACTTCCAATAAATATCTCGGAGTTACTTTAGTTTAGAGATGTGCAAGCACCAATGACCGCAAGCACGTGTCTACTAACACCCAACTATCCGTAAATTTTGCCGCATGATTCTGCAAACAGCTATTATTGCTATTTGCGCCGCGCCTGTACAATGTAGTGCTCCAATCGATTTCGGGAAATCGATTTTTATTTTGGATGTAAATTTTATAGGTATGTATTTTAGACTGTAGGCATCTACTTAGTTTTATCTTTGGAGAAATGGGCCTCAACCAAGGGGTACGAGGCCAAGCCAACGTCATCTGCAAACACCGTTTTCAGAAAGTGCACCGTCAGCTGCTGATTGACGGACAAGTTCTGACACTCTTATGGGGGGTAAAAAAAGCCATATAAGCCTAAAAAATGGAAGAGAGGGACGCTGTACGACTTTGGGCTCGTAAACAATGTTAAATTATGATGATGAATGCTCCTTTTTTGCTACATTTTTACGTAACTAACTGTAACTTTGTGACTTTGTGAGCGAGATTTTGCCACAATAACGCAAACTCACGATTTATATACAAAGTAAAGGAAGGGATGTAGTAGTTAATACATTTATTCAACCAAATGTGAAGCACTTAATGTACCTGCCAAAAATACACCAAGAAGTACCGAGAAACCATTACCTAAATGTGTTCCTACATTTATCTCGGCTATACATCATGTGCACATGAAAGTCTGAGTGATAGGTACTCAGTATGACGTAAAGTAATATTTTAGTGATGTTATTGCAACAGTAAATGTAAAATCAGCTGAATCAATGCAGCGTTGAAATGAAGTCGATTTTACATAAATTCATAATTTTATAAGACGGTGCAAATTATGAGTTTTGCAAGATACACAACAACAGGTGAAAGATTGGCGCGGCGCGGTGAGCGAGAAAGACTCGCTGACATCGCTGCTCGCGCCCGAAGGCGGCTCGGGCGTCGGAGGGCGCTTACAGACCTCCGCCCCCCATGAGCGCGGGCCTGAGGGTGACGGGTGGAGCCACCCGTCACCCTAGCAGAAGCAGGCCACGGCGGCGGCGCGCATCGTAGGGCGATGCGCGCCTCCCCACACCGGGGTTGAGTCGGGGACGGCGTGGTCCCCACCTCCCGAGGAGGGCCAGACCGAAAGGGATGGCCCTGGGTCAGCCGGGGTGCGAGGGATATGTCGCAAGACAACCTCACCTCCGGCCTAGCACCACGATCCACAGACGGCGTGCGGTTTAGTCGGTTCGAGTCCGACATAACCCACCCCTCCGGCTCCGGAGGGGCGGGTATCCGTGGGGATTTCCCGCACGTAAAAAAAAAAAAAAAAAAAAAAAAAAAAAAAAAAAAAAAAAACAGGTGAAAGATTATAAAAGATTTTTATTAACTACATAATCGTATATTTACTTAAATAACGTTATAAAATCTATCCATATCCTCTACAATGCTTAGTGCGATAAAAGGTCACGATATAATATGAGAAATTGACGATACAAGTTTCCATATCTACCACGTTTAATGACATTTTCCCTTGAATAAAGTGGTAATAAAAATTGCAACGTCTTTTCCTCTGTACGGCTGTTTTGTTTTATCTCGTAATTACCATGCATGTCTTAATCTGTGAATTTAGACAGTTTTATTGGTTTGACAAAATGACCGATGATTTTACCTGTATATCAGTTATGTATTTCTTCAGTTATTGTATAGACGGATTTATTAAAAGTTGAGAAGTTGAGAAGTTGTTTTTGAGATTTGACCGTCAAAACGATACCTTGAAGATGCGATGCGTATGAACATAAAATATACTGTAGTGTAGAACATCATCATAAAATTCATAAAATTGAACGTATATTCTGTTCCAGCATCCCATATTGATTTACTATAGATGTTTACGAATCCGCCGTACGTACTTTAGCAAATGCGGATCTAATATTTATAATAAAGTAACATAAATTCTGTGGGAGCAACGAGAATAGCTCGTTTTCGATTCTATTAGTTTTGCTCTTATATCAGTAACATCTTCACCATACATACGTTAGAATTATTTGCAACTAAGGAAAGTATTTCAGTTGTGTATTCCCTTGGCCGTGAGCATCACATTGCGCGTAATCTACTGTTCTCTCACGGGTCTCAGGTACGTCGCAATTAGTAATTCGTATAGAATTGTTCGTTCGCTTCCTACCGTGTCTAAACTTGCCGTGCAATCGAAACTGTGTAATGGATGTGCAGTTATCTAATAGTGTGTAATAAGAAGTGTGGTGGAATAGGAGACGCTCCTCAGTTGCCATGGCGCTTAGTGTGCTGTCCCCGTGGTAACAGCAGAGCTCGTGTTGCGTGATAAGATCGAAGTACGCTATTATTCTGTAACTTGAATCATCAGGTTAAAAGACGTTTGCTTGGAAGTTGTCGCTAAAATTTACAAAGATCACACAGCTGTTTGTTAAGATTGACACTACACTTTTTAATTACATCTAGATATGTATTTGGTTCTTCTACATCTTGGTTACATCTAGATAGATATTATTTGGTAAAGATTTAGGAGTTTAGTTATCATCAGCGACAGTCCGGGTTTTATCCAAAGTTTAGAGTCCACTTTTCATCATTTTCTCCTCCTTATCTGGCTGTCGGGAGCGACAACCGTCAGGCCAAGCCAACCTCAAGAGAAAAGCCTGCTCCAAACCCTCGTCTGTTAATCAGCAGGTCACTTGCTCGCAGGTGAGGTTGGTTTGGACTGGACCCCGAAGTTCTTTGTGGGTGAATATTGGTACACTTGCCTTTAGACAAGTAAGCACTATTACATTATTAGAATAGAATGATCAATGTATAAGATTGCCAATCCGTCAATTAACCTATTGCAGTCCATTGCTAGACATAATTTTCCTTCTCTCGCAGTGATATCGTGTGCGTATTTTTCTGTTAGATACTCGCCTCTTATGACACCTTTCGGATGAGATGGGGTGAAGATACTTTCTCCGTCACCACACGGATGAGATTGATACAGGGTTATTACCTTTATGGCAGTCGTAACAATATTATCAATCCCATACACTGGATGGTGACTGTACAAATGTCAGTATGACTTATTTGTAGGCATAAAACGTATTAATATGCTAACTGACTGCTAGCACTGCTACCAAACTTTTGATTTATGTGCGGTCTTGGTTTTATGGCTGAGGTTAGTGGAAAAATACATTGATAAATAAAAATTCCACCACCATCAATTTTTGACCGGGTGGTTTTATTCCTGGATCTCTATTTTAATAACTCATTACGTATAAAGTCGCGGGCAACAGTTAGACAAGTATAATATGAATACTTATTGCAAAGTTGAGTATCTATTCCATAACAATCGCTATTTAATTCAATGGAACTACCTACTGAAAGAAAAATCTCACGTAGGTACAATCCGTTGGTAGGTAATAGGTACAATGTTCAAAATGTTGGTTCCAACTTACATGATACAAGTTTGAACTCATAGGACTTATTTAATAAAAAAAAACCTTTGTTTGTAAGCCAATATTCAAACAATATCTTTTGGATCGTGTTTTTCCAATCATAATTTCAGAATATTGAAAGTATCAACCTATTGGGGCCCTGGGACTGGAAGGCGTAGTTTGGAAGAGGCATATGCTATGCAATGTGTGTGCATATGTGTGCCTTTATGGTATAACTACTTTTGATGATTGACAGGTATAAAATTGATTCGTTAGATGTTATTGTTGGTTTAGCCATGTTTATTTAGATATGTGGTTATGCAATGTTACAGGCTTATTATTAGATATTTTTCTAAGTTGCTCTTTGCGTACACTTCAATATTCAGAGTGTATGATATCAAGTTCATTCGATTGTTGCAACTGTTGCAATTGAACTTTACTGTTGCTAGGACACGCTTAGAATGGCATTAGTTTACACGTGTTGTTAATAGACCTATGTGTAGAGTGGCACTGTGTGTAATTGTACCATTTCAATTATTGTTGTTGTTTATGGTCATTGATTCATTATGTTGTGACTGAATGTGAAATTCAAAATGTGATTAGTACATTTGAAAACATGTTAGTAAGTAAATTGAGATTTTTTTTAGCCAAGATGTTTTACTTTCAAAATAAATCGAACCTATATCTATGTATGTGTGTGATATATATTTACACATTTGAAAATGTGTGGAAAATTCTACGTTACTTGCATTATAACTCGATGTTGCATTTTTATGACACGTGTAAAGTGGCACGTGATTATATTTAGTGATAAGCCCTAAGACCAAAACATTTTCATAACAAATAAAAACATAGTTTTCACTTTGTAATTGTGAAAGATCATAAAAATAATAAGTAGCATTTAATATAAAAATTTGAAGCTTCGTCGGTAGTTTAGTGACTCGACTTTACGATCAAGAGGTTCCGGGTTCGAATCCTAACTATTACACTACTGAAGTGAATCCACTTTCATTTAGCATTGCAGGAGGGAGGATTCAGGAGACTATTAGTAATGTTAATTACAAATATTCCTTCTTAAATATTTAGCTATAAAGCTGTAAAAATGTCAATAAAGTTGTCAACAATTAGGTACAATTTTAGATTTTAGTTAACATCACTCTTGATAATAATATCACGACAAGCAATCCTCAAACATTAGGTATCTTATTGACATAACGATACGGTCGTATATCTACCTGACTACTGATTTTATACTTCAGTCGTAATTAAGAAAAGTTGACATATGCCAAGTATTCAGTGCAGTGACTGCGAAATTGACTTTTCAAGGACTTCGGTCCAATACTGCTATGATAATGAAGTGAAATTAAGTTTTACTAGTAAGATTACTGGTAAATATTCTTCTGTATTTATCGCATCATTTGGTCCTCCCCTTTGGACATTTATCCAACACTATCAGTTGCTATTGTTTGTGTAATGTTTGTATTTTTAGTATCTACTTGTCCTGTGTTGGTAACGTGTGGTTACTAAAATAATTTGTCACAATTAGTAATAGTATATTGTATGCTGTATGAGGTTCCATCAAGACCTACGGATTTCGCCAACCTTATTGACTGATGTGACTGATCCAACTCTGATGCAGGGTCTCCCCTCGAGTTGGAGGCAAATATTAGTCGCTCCCATACCTATTAAGAGTTGTAGGGGAACGTCCTATAGTGTAAGCTTTGGATGGGTTTTCTACTAAAAGCTAATTTTCATTGTTTCAGGTTTGCAAAGGAAACTTAGTAAGAAACTGGTGTACAAGTTCACCTCAAAAGAAATAGGCAAACGAGCCGTATCCGATGCCTACTCCGAGCCCAGCCTTCGGAGCATCGTCCGTGGTCCCGTAGACACCTGGACGTTTCAGCACCATTTTGATGGTCACCCTCCTGCTGGAGAAAATTATTTACACGCACTGTCACTTCATTGTTATTAAATTTTTAAACATTTTCTTCATTTTGTAGTATATATATCTATTTATTTGTACACATTTGTATTTGAACATTGAAAATGAGCAAGATCCTGAAAGTAGTCGGGGCGTCCTGGCTCCAGACGAAGATAAGCTCTTACATTCTCGGCATTCTTGGAGTCCTCGCTATCCTGGCTCTTTTTGTCGGACAAATTGAAAGGTTAGTAGTTTTAAGGGATTTTAATTTAATAGCTTGTGTGTTAAGTGGTAACTGCGTAGGTTAAGGATAGTTGGAGCCTTTAAAAAGTTTGACAACTTGGTCTAACTACAAGTCTTCGATGTCCACTGTGTGTTATGGTGGTTGGATGGCAGTCGCTTAACAAAAAATATTAAACTACAGCCATTTTGTAGATAGACTGAAAAGTCGACCTCAATGAAGTTGAAAAATGCTCGAAGGATAACTAGGCTAGAAGTTTCTGTAGAAAATTAAAGTGCCGTTGGATTGGAGTGTGTGCTTCTCCGCTTCACATTAGTATCATTGGGCACTTGGCTTTATATTTTGCAGAAGAGCTAGGGAAAAGTGTTTATTATCGTACATTATTTTAAATATCAGTACCTTAATATGTTTAGGTATATACTTGCTATAATTAGCTATTAAAAGAAACATCATGACATCGATTAATTCTTAACCAATAATGATCAATTCTTCAGAAATACAACATGATGCCATAATTGAAGAATTTTCATCATCACTCAGTTATGTTCTGTATTAACAATCACATTTCACAAGGAATTTCTATTGTAGATACGATTAGTAATAAACAACTGGCCAGTGCATGCTCCATCAATTTCTTACCATTGTTGTTTCATTAACCTTCTAAAATGTTATTGTTTTTAGGATTCAGGAAGATGGAAATTATGCAGCTACTGTGTTCTTCTCAAATAAAACTGGATACCGCATCGAATACTGGGGACAGAGTAATCAACTAGCAGACATCCCCAAAGGAGTAGCCAGAGCTTATTTTAGAATGGACATGGAAACTACTGGGTGAGTAGGATTTGAAGAACACAATATGTATTAGGTATACTTTGGTGTAGGTATACGTACGAGACAAGAACGTGAAAGCACACATATACCTGCCTGCCTAAAGTAACAAATCCTCTCAATGACATTATTGTAATTACATTTAAAACTAGAAGCTATCATTAAAATAATCTAAAATGAATAAACAAGTTTAATCGGTCCAGACGGGGTTCGCGGGTTCGAATCCCGCCTAGACCGATTTAATATTTTTTCCTATGTTAATCGAACATGTAGCTTGTTTAGTTATGTGCAGAAGACGCGGATGGATAATCTGTCCGACCATCCGGTGTACCCACAGTGAAATAATAATTTATGTTCTTACTTCTATTAAACAAATACATGTTTAATAGAAGTCAGAATAGGCGATATTATAACGCATGGTAACATTCTGTTTTTGTAAGAACTAGGATGTTACCTTGTATTCCTAATATGTCACAACTATACTCTAGACTACTCAACAACATAAGTCAGATACTTATATCGTGCTTATATAATTAACTGCAAAATATACATATTATACATTGATGTATATTATTATTATCTCATTGAAAATATGTGATTATTATTGAGAGTAAATTTATAGCGGGGCTTACAGCTGGGAGAGATTAGCTCATGTGCTTTCTGGGGTAAGGTAAATAGACAAAAGTAACAGAAAGACCGAATGAGTCTCACCTTTATTACATTTTTTATTGTCTATTATTCAGCTGGTCGATTCTAGAAATAGAGACCGATCCAACATATGCTGATGAATATCAAGCGTACGCCGCGGGCATCCTGGAGGGTGCTCTAACTTGGTCCTTGATCCACGAGCACCTGCAGAACACCATCCGAGCTTCGTGCGACAACCAGCCCGTAGAAAAGCAATGCGATGCGTTTCGGGAAGCCCTGTATAAATCAGTTAATAAATGGAAGGCATATGCTAATGAACAAGCTGCGACGGATCCTTTCTGGCACCATGTAAGTTCTTCTTCTTCCTCATTATTTTTACCACATGTTTGGTGTCTAAGTATTCTTTCCACGAATAGTGTGTTAAAGAAGATTATTTGCCAGATCTGACCTCTATGGTAATTCTTGGGAGTCAGCGACCGTCATCAGTAGCATTCAAATAATTTTCTTACAATTCAAAAACTCAATTTAGCAAGCAATAACTCTCTTTCCGCAAACATAAAAGCGATGCCATATCGCTTTTATGTTTGCGGAAAGAGAGTTTTAGTATATCAGACATGCGTTTTGCCTTTTTCTAAGCGGGTCGTGATACATTTTTAAGGATAGATTGTCTTGTTGAAAATGTGTCCCTTTTGATAGTCTGGTTCAGGCGACAGATTTTTTTAGGTAGTCTCAAACATACTAAAACGTTTTCTTTTCCTAATTGTAGGTAATGCTGTACTACACACAAATCCAAGGTATATGGACCGGATGGAAGTATGGAGTAGAACGCAGCTCGAAAGAATATGACACTGATATCTCAGACTTATATTGGCTAAATTTTGTTTCTGAAGCAATTGAATTCCAAAAGAAAATGAACATCTCTGTACAAGCAGATGTTATTGAAAACCTACCACATGTAGCTAGCGCCTTTTTGCGGGTAGTTGATGCTAAGACCGAAGATGGGATGCCCACAAAGAAACTATATGTATCCCAAAACGCCGCAGGAAAATATACATCCATGACACGTATACTCAAGAGATACAAATTGAACTATCACAAGACAGCAAAAGACTCTGATTTGGTTCATGGCACATCAGTCGACTTCTCAGGCTACCCAGGTTCTATAACTAGCCAGGACGAGTTCTATATTATAAAGGGCGAAAATCATAGAATGGCTGTAACTGGCACGCCTTTGAGGAATTATAATCAAAAGCTCTGGAAGGATGTCAGTATTATTGATCATGTAAGTAGTCGATAATTCTTTCACAGCTTTTGAATGAAATTTTACAGCATTTTGCATGCTAACTATTCAAATCCTCAAAATGATTAGGGCATTCCCTCTGTGAGGGAAAGATCGCGGGATCGAACCCTGCCTGGATCGATTTAATATTTTTCCTATGTTAATCATGTAGTTTGTTTAGTTATGTGCAGAGGACGCGGATGTATTATCTGTCCGGCCAATTGGTGTCCCCACATTGAAACAATAATTTATGTGTTTATTATGTATCTACTTATCTACTGCATTATTTTACATTTTCTCCATTATTCTCTTTTTACAATTTTATCACAGTTGACAGTTGAACGTATCCGTTAGACAGTGGAATAAAACTAATCAAAATTAAAAAAAAAAACCAGGTACCTGTGGGCCCTCGGATTGTGGCGGCTAATCGTCTAGCTATGAATGTAACCAGTTGGGGACATATCCTCGCCAGCAGTAACTCGGGCACTGGCAGTAAACAATGGCTAGTGGTGGACTTCAACCGCTTTGACCATCTACATTCACTGGCGCCACGGACCGAAGCAAGAAAACCTCCACATCACGAGGTTTTGATCAAGAGTACTGTGGACAAGTAAGTTGGGATTTTTCCTTTGAACTTAGAATCTCGACATCTTGCATCCAATGTTTGCATGTTAGTTAATGTTAGTCAATAAGCAACAACAATGAGTCAATAAATTGCAATTCATAAAACTTAAGAGTTGATGCCATGAAGGAAACAGACGTTGCAATAATATTGCATCATTTATTTTACACGTGCCATTATAATTTACATGAAACGTTGCGATAACGCTGCTATCGAAACAAGATTTGCCATTACGTTACACTATTATGAATAACACCATTATTGTAAAAATACATAACACGTTACGTAAGCAAGTCGTAAAGTTATGGAAAACGTGGTTGTTTGATGCCCTTTTATTATAATTATCTGTGCTGTGGCTAACAGAAAAATACAGATTATAGGAACAGTAGTAGTACCCACTTAGTTGTATGTATCTAGTATATTATAATACTAGCTTTTACCCGCAGCTCCACCTGCGTGGATGTCGGTTATCGCGACCAAACATAGCCTATGTCCTTTCACATGGTCTAATCTACCCCTATACCAAATTTCATCAAAATCGGTTCAGCGGTTTAGTCGTGAAAGCGTAACATACAGATATGCAGAAAATTTTGACTCAACAAATAACCACAATGCATTCATTGCTCCGCGAATGGACCGATGGTTAAAAGACACCAATACCTAGGGTATTAGTGACGCAAAGTGGACTAAATATATATGTACAAATAAAACGGTTAGCACTAAATAATCTACCATATTATTATGTTTTAAACAGATTTAAATAGGTATACATATAGTTTTGATTTCAAGATCACTCGCTACTTTCTACACTATGATGGGTATCCATTATAGTTATATAACAGATAATATTATATAATTCTTATGTTATATCAAACCTATCTGCGCGCACCAATTCCTCGTTAATCTCGCGACTTGTGGTCAAGAAGTCAAGATGCATGCAGGGTGATCAATATAACAAGAAATTTATTTCGATACACGTCCTACATTTATGACTGGTCTACCTACTACAGGTGCTAACTAATTACTTGATTTTTGGTGTTTTAAAATGCATATTAATTTGTCAACAGGGATGTCAGGCATATTGTGGTGTTTCGTCAGAACAACGGTCATTCCAAGGGCCTGGTGGCACTTATCGAGCAAGTACCGGGCCTGACGCACGCCGCTGATTTATCTGATGCTTTCTTAGAGAAAGGCTACTGGGCTACATACGGCTTACCGTTTTTCAAAGTAAGATTATTTTAGTTTCTTATTCTATAGCAATAATTGTTTTTTATAAGTCTTTAATATTATGTATTAATTAATGTGGACTACCGTATACCGCGTCCTTGTTCATCCAACAATAACCATTATTCATTTATTTATGACGACCTGTGGGACGTAGCAGTAGAGCGTTTGATTGCTATTGAGATATCGCGGTTTTCATACCCACTCTGTGCTGTGCAGATATATAGGTACGGAAGAATACGTATTTTAATGTATTAACAAATACACCGAATTCTGCTTAAAAGTCTGTTTTATTTATAATAATAAAGTCCACAATATAAGTTTTACAAAATCTAACCAAAATCTGACATTCTCCTAACCGCTGTCGAAAAAGGCGGGAATTGGTGTTGCCACGATATATAATACGTATGTTTGTTTGTTTTGCCCTAGCTGGGTGCGTAGTCTATACGTGTATGATTTTATAAAAAAATATGTTTTTATAAAAAAAATGTACCTACGTTCAAGATTTTTATCCGTAATCTAGAATCTACATTATAATCTAGATAAGGTATGCTCACTTCGGGTCTTGCAAGTGCTGTGAAAATATCCTAAAATATTATGATTTATTTAGTGTACTAATACCAGTATAATCTTCATCGTTTCAGGATATCGCCGAAAATACACACATCAATAAAATGGAGAAGCTTTATGGCAATATTTTCTCTGAATCTGAGTCTCCTCGGGCGACGATATTTAAGGAAGGCTTCAAGAATGCTACAACTCTAGAGAGTATTCTAGACTTGATGAGACATAACAACTTAACGGAGGGTACCAGCACTGAGTCCAACAGCGAGGAATGCTCTGATGATGTGGATTGTATCATACGCGAACGTGGCTACTGGTCCGTCGTCGGAGTGAGGGGAGACATCGTTACGACGTACAAAGAAGCATACGGTGTTATAGATACTAAAGTCGTCAGTGGTGAGTAAACATTATTTTTTCATTTTCACGCCTGTAAATCCCAAAGGGGTAGGCAGAGGTGTATTGACAAATAAAACCCACGTATCGCCAACTATGATTTTCGGTCCCACGTAATAGGGAGCAAGCATATTACCGTTAAGTTAGGCTTTTAGAATTTACACGTTTTTTTTACATATTCAGAAAACAACAATCGATCATTAATGTAGGATTTTTTTAGTTTTTTAAGGAGAATATTAGCAACCGAAATTATCGAAATTACTAATATTCCCTCTAACCCCTCCAACTAAGCTAAATTGCTTGTGCTAGGAGTGGGTTCACGTCGGTAGTTTAAGGGCCAGGATTCGAACTCGGGACCTCTCGATCGTTAGGCCGACTCCTTAACCACTAAGCTACTTAATACTTAATTTTCACTTAATTTTCATGTAACTATTATTACAGGAGCTCTAAACGAAACAACTCTAGAATTTTTCGCTCTATCCGGGCCAACTTACACTGAGATACAGCCAAATAGAACTAAAGCAGCTATAAACAAAGGAAATATTGCGCCAATATACACAGAGCTACTTAACAACAATGCGAATGGAAATGCCCTGGAAATAAGAGACCTCATAATGCAGCAGCAAGAAAAAGCCGAAGAAGATAAGATGGATTTACTCAACAAAGACTCCATAAAGCCGTTCAATTGGTCAGAGAGCTTGTACCAGAATACTACACATTCAGGCTTGCCCAACAGATGGGCTTTCGAGCCTTTCTCACCTAATTGGTCGTGGTGAATCTCCAAGTCGTCATATTTTTCATAATAATTTGTTTTAATTTAAGTTAGGCCTTGATTCATCACTTCCTCATAGCTGTTAAGATTTTCTGGTCAAATAATAATATACATAATTTCAGAAAAAAGACAACTTAACAATCAATTTAAATGTCTACAAATATGTTTACAATTTACAAATAATTTCCTCGCCTGTATGTTTTTCCTTAGAAACACGCAATTATTAAGTAATTTTATTCCCATTACATTAAGAATATTTATTGGATGTCTGTTTTGTTTACTACCGTCCTGTTAAGTGTTTTAGTCCAATAAAAAAATGTTTTTGTACTGTCTGAAATCTGTGCTGTTGTCTGTTGTCGATAGTTTTATATTTAAATAAAATTGAAACTCAAAAAAAATCTACCTAAGTATGTAGTAAAATGTACTATTAATAATAAATGCATTATTTTTTACACCCGTGATACCTAATTGTCACAAATGATTTAGTAGGCACTATATCGTAATATTTATTATTTTGATTTTATCATTTGAATTTTATTTTATAAGATTTTGTCCTTGTATCTTTTGTTACCAAAATGAAATGACATATGAATATGTATTTATAGTGAGTGTTTAATAAAAATGAAGTGACTTATAATTATTCAATTTTCCTCTCGTTAATAAAATGACGATTTCACCCCTGTTTATTGTTATGATTATTTATTATCAATAAGTAAGTAATTTGCAACAATCATCCCAATTCAACCATTTACAGGGTAGGTATACAGGGCCTGATCAACACCTAAATCTCAACTACTTGTCGGTGCCTATTGTACAATGTATAAAGCTCTGGCGCACACTACCATCTTGGGGCTGGGAGGTTAGGCAACAGTCGCTCTCGTAAAAGTCACCATACCAATAAAAATTAATAAGCAAACCTCGGCACGCAACTGGTCAATCCACTTTAGACATAACCGACAATCCTTAGGAGAATGATGATGATATTAATTCAATCGATTCGAAGGAAAACGAAATACAGGCGTCACCGTCGCAATGAAGGTGTGTGATGTAATTATTCAATCCGACAAGATTCAATAAGATACTTTTTCCAACTGCTGGACTTTACCAATGCCTTCAATAACGTTGACTCTGATATATTGTTTGGGATATTGTGCTCCCTTAACATATCTCCGGCTGTGATTGACTGGTTTCGAAGTTACCTGCATGGTCGTCGGCAGCGTACCCGTATAGATGACACTGTTTCTTCTTGGTGCTTAACGTCTGCTGGCGCGTCCCTCAGGATGGCGTTTTATCTCCTCTAGTTTTCGCTGTTTTCATAAACTTTATCTCAAACCATCTCACTTCTTCTTACCACCTTTACGCAGATGATCTACAGATTTACTCGAGAGCTACTCCAGATTAACTGGCGGATGCTATCGGCATCATTAACAGCGATATAGTCCATATATGTAACTGGAGTAAATCGTATGGTCTTAAAGTGAACCCATCTAAGACCCAGGTTATTGTCATTGGTAGTTCAAGCTATATCTCTAAAATCGACTGGTCGCTTCAAGCACAGGTCTCCTATGATGGGACAATGATACAATATAGCGATAAGGTGAAAAATCTAGGGATATTTATGGACAGTTGCTTGTTTTGGAGTCCTCAACTTCAAGAGATTAGCCTCAGGACATTTGCCTCCGCAGGGTCCCTGCGTAGACTTCAAATTTTTTTACCCATTGCCACGAAAACTGCGCTTGCACAAACTCTTGTCTTTCTCATCCTTGATTATGCCGATGCCAGTTATTTAAAGCTCACTGAAGACCAACTAAATAAATTTGAGAGACTTCAAAATCTTTGCATACGATTTATATCTATTAGGACTTCGTAAATATGATCATATCTCCGAATTTCGTGCAAAGCTCAACTGGCCTTCGCCGGAATGCTCACCTTCTTTATCTATTGTATAATATTTTATTTAACCTCTTACTCCGTACCTAAAAAAAACGATTCGAATTCCTTGGAGACTCGCATTCTAGAGTCTTGAGATCCTCAGCAAATCTGAGACTGAGAATGCCAGTGCATTCTTCGAGGTTTATCGATAAATCTTTAACAGTCGAAGCTGTCCGACTGTGGAATGCCCTACCATAAGACGTGCGCAATCTCTGCCCGTCTTCAAAAGACTGGTTACAGCCTACTACTTGTAGGAACGATAACCTTTGTCTTTCTCCTTCACTTTCCACTCACTCTCCCTTATTTATTTCCACGCTGATTTTAGTAAATTTGTATAAGCGTATGTTTTAAATAGGTATATTATGTAGGTATATAGTAGTAGGTACCGCTTTGTTATAAAAAAGTATTATATATGTATAAGTATAGTAGTATGTATTACGTCTATAACTATATAATATATCAGAGTATAAATAACAATATAAAATAAATAATAAAGGTACACCGGAAACTGCCCGTTATATCTATCTATCTAACTCACTCCATCCCATGGTTGCCTGGTAGAGATTGCATTGAGCAATAAGGCCGCATTGCAGCTAAACCATTTGTTGTACTTTTGAGGACTTAAACTACCTACCCGTAACGACTGCCATGGATGTTTGTATAGCAACCGGGACCGACGGCTTAATGTGTTCTCCGAGGCACGATTAGACTAATGCATATACCCATATTTTATTATACACATATATATATATATATATATTATTACTATTAATAATATTATTATTATTTACCCATATAAAGCGAGGATCGAACCCGGGCGCCTATGCACTTGCTTCGGCAGTGGACGAGCTCAAATTCACTACGTATAGATTATTACAAAACAATCTGCTATGTGCTATCTGGGCCAGGTTGTTTGTCTCTCGACTTAGGTCAAGGATATATTATGGGTCCCGAGGTAGTCTTCGGTTGATGCATTAAGCAGCATTGCCGGTCAGTACCTAACTAAAGAATATTTTTATAAGTACTTAGCCCTTGAACTGGGTGTTGCTCGAACACTTTATACGGGTCTACTTAGCGATCCCCTTCTTGCGGTCTAAGCAGATCGCTTCAAAGCATGTGGCACCATATTGCCCTCCTATGTTAAAGGTAATTAAACACTTTATGCCCATTCACGGAATTATCTCATAAAAAGTGTTTGTCTCCTTCCTATTTTCCATTGCCTGCGATCTATTTAAATATGTTTACAATAGCTACCATTTCAATTATAACATAGAAGATTGAAAAAAGTAGATGGAATCATGGAATATAGGTTGAATCATTCATGAGTTTTGGCGCGAACGCGAAAAGGACGCATCGCGGTATTATTTTATGTTCCAAAGATGTTTATGTTCTGTTAGTGTTAAAATTAGTCAGAGTTGCGAGAGCCCGCCACAGTACCAAGACATTGAGACGACTGCTAGAATCAGTGATTTTGGTTGAAGAATTTGTAATAGTTCTGGCCAAAAAGTCTGCCGTCCCAATATCTAATACACCAAAATGTGAAGGAACCCCACAGAACAGAAATGAGGAACCCACATTAATGATACTTCAATAAAAAAAGAGATACAAACTCATGATGAGGCAGCATGGTGGTAACACCGTAGCCTGTTCCAGACGGAACAAAAAGAACATCGTACTTCTGAGTCATCTGATTGTCAATTTGATTTGAAGTATACAACATACCAATAACAATAAGTCATCTGTTTATCTTGTGATTACTTATATTATTAGAATATTATAAACTCCTTACTATTGCCCACAAGAATACTATATTAATAAGTATCTAAATCAATTTAATCATGGACTGGTTATTTGGAAAAGCGCCAACTGTTAAAGGTAAGTTCGTTATTCATTTTAAAATTGTATAACCAATAAAAAAGTTTTTACTTCCGTGTACACTAGTAATATTGTTTTAAAAGAAAAATGAAGTTTGTTGAAAGTCATTACAATAATATTCTTCGATTTCACAAGCAGTAGGTGACTTAATGACTGTAGGTGTACTGAAATGTCCTGTGCTCATTGCTCTACAAGGTTAAATTCTTTAATAATATTCAACTTCTAGTGAATCATCATAGCTTGTGCAATAAATGCGTTAATTTTAATATTAGCAGTTCTCGACTTTAGGAATAAGTAATGAGGTCGTTTTTAGCAAAATTATTTTTATATTTACCTACCTAACTTGACTTGAGTTGATATACACTGTAATCAAAATCCATTAATTATGTTATTGCAGTATCTTAACAATGGTCAAGCCCATAATCTTCTGAGTATATTACTAGAAAAGTTGAACTAGAAAATACACAGAAATTAGATACATGAGTAATGAATTATGCCACATCTGTATAAGTATAGCATGCTCTTTGGAAATGCCATTGTTACAGCTAGCACACGGTAGTGGTCAGGACATTATGATGTGGTTTTAAACAAATACCTATATTTGTTCTGTATGACCTTATTGGCTATATCTAATATATAAAATTCTCGTGTCACAGTTTTCGTTGCCAAACTCCTCCGAAACGGCTCGACCGATTCTCATGAAATTTTGTGGGCATATCGGGTAGGTCTGAGAATCGGCCAACATCTATTTTTCATACCCCGATTCGCGATAACCGACATCCACGCGGGCGGAGCCGCGGGCGACAGCTAGTATATATATATATGTTTAGTTATTTTCAAACTTCGCATTTAGTTAGATCTATGCCAATGTCAAATCAAAAAGATCAACATTACAGTGTGAGGTGATAGCATACATTTCTATAAGCACTATTCATAATGGTTTCTGAGAAGTTTCAAATAGTATACAGCAATAAAAAACACAATTTTCTAATGATATGCTGTAAAATTTCAGAGCAACAGAGGCAAAATGATCGAGAGCTACGCAAGGCAGCTAGAGATATAGATAGAGACAAAGCCAATTTGGAACGTGAAGAGAAAAAGCTGGTGTGTTACATTTTTAGGCTATAAGCTTGAATTATTGTTTGTTTAAACCAACTAAAGTTTTGTCAGTAAATGACTAAATAACTAGATATCAACAGCATATCCTGGGACCATTCTCTCCATTCGGATAACATTAATTATTAGAATAATTTCAAATATTTAAAATTCAATTGCAGGAGATGGAGATAAAGAAAATGGCAAAAGCAGGTGACAATGATGGCTGTAAAATTTTAGCAAAGCAACTGGTGCAGCTAAGGAAACAGAAGGCTAGAATGTACAATGCCAATAGTAAGGTATGTCTCCAACATTTACCTTGATCTTAATAATACTGCTATCCAATACTGCTGCATAATTTTTAAACCATTTAAAAAACATTAGTTATTTGGTATTATGGTATATGGTAATGGTGTATGGTAATTAATGGTTTAAAAATCAGTTGCAGATTCTAAAAACTTAAAAAAAAAAACAAAAGGATTTACATAAGGCATATGTGTAAGTAACAAGGTGCTCCAGAATCTAAAGCTGATCTCATATGTGAATATATTATATTATTACCATTTTCACTAAAGATTTCATGAATTACACAATGAAATTAATTGAGTCTCTTCATTCAATTCCCAACCCCGGTTGCATCCAATGCTTGCACTTTGGAGCCTTAGCTCTGCTTTCCTACAATTTTTACTAGAGCAACTATTGTATAACCCCCTAACCTCGATAGGTAAAAATATTATATGGAATTCCATATACAATTATTCAATATTTTTTTCAAGGTTTTCTTATATATATTCATTAATTATCTGATTCTCTTTTATTGCAGATCACAAATGTACAGATGCACAACAAAGCAATGAGTTCTAATATTGCCATTGCCAATGCAATGGGCACAACTGCTCAGACTATGGGTAGCATGAACAAGATTATGAACCCGCACCAAATTGCTAAAGATATGGAGGCCTTCAAGCAAGCAAATGCTAAGATGGACATGACTGATGAAATGAGTAAGTCCGATTTTATTTCAGCATTCAGTTGGCAGGAAATTAATTATATTATTAGAAAATACTGCTTGTATTGCTTGCTTGAACTGTAAACTTTTTGAAAATCCAATATAGCCTATGTTACTCACGAAGAATGTAGCTTCCTAGTTTCTAATCGTAAAATAATTTATACAATCGGCCCAATAGTTTCGGAGGATTACAAAAAATCAAATAAAGTTAATAATACACCAACTAAGAATTTTTTTTTACAGTTTCGGACACTCTGGATGACATTATGGGTGAGTCTGACGACGAACAAGAGTCTGAAGGCATTGTCAACCAGGTACTGGACGAAATTGGCATTGAAATCAGTGGCAAGGTTAGTACACAGCATATTTCACTATGTTAGATACAATAAAGAGTTATGTAACTCGGCTGCTGACAAAGGGCCCGAGTTACGTTCCAGTGATCTAATTTTAGCTCGTGCGTTGTAAATAAAGCGAAATATATAAGCACAAGCACGTTGAAGTCTAATGTATGATGAGAATCTATGGATGTCTATCATCCTATAGTCACTACTGGTACAAAACACACTTACAGTTCGATTCGGCCTCAATTCCGGCAATGTACTAGTTTGAAGAATGTCTAGATTATCTTGTGTCCACTCTACTACATTCTCTGATAAAAATGCAGGTCCGTTCCACCACAGTTTGCTATCACTGATATCTTCTAGCGTCATACCACGTGATAATAAATCAGCCGGGTTGCATTTGCCGTTCACGTGATACCAACGCGCATTGTTTGTTAGATCATTAATTTCTACTACACGGTTTTGCACAAACGTTTTAAGTAAATAAGGTGACATTTTCAACCAACTTAACACGATAGTCGAATCTGACCAAAATACTACATTGTCAAACTCTAAACGCAATGAATTTACGATCTTTCCATATAATCTCGCACCGATCAATGCTGCACATAGCTCGAGTCGCGGAATAGTGATTACTTTAATGGGCGCGACTCGTCCTTTCGAACATAAAAGTCTAACTGTGATGTCACCGTAACTATTGAAAGTACGTATGTAGGCACAGGCCCCATAAGACAGCTGACTCGCGTCTGTAAAGATGTGCAACTCGAAACGTACGGAATCATTACCAATGACCCAACGGGGAATACGGATATCTTTTAATCTAGACAATGAATTATAGAACTGTAACCAACGCTTTGATACATTTTCCGGTACCAAATCGTCCCAGTTTAATTTACAAAGCCATAACTGCTGTAGCAAAATCTTGACTACCATAACAATAGGACTAATCAAACCTAATGGGTCGTATATTTGTGACACAGCTGATAGAATTAAGCGTTTAGTAATTTTGCGTGCGTTACTATTTACGTTTGAGGTAAAATGAAATTCATCACTACAGTAGTACCAACCTAAGCCTAACGTTTTACTAGTACTGTTTTCATCGAACATCATCTGCCTGGATTCACCACTTTGAAATGTATTTGAATCTAAATCTGGCGTATTAAAGACCCATTTTCGCAATGGTAAACAACCAGAATCGCAAACAGTTTTTACTTGTTTACATATAGTTTTTAAGTGAGATTTATTGTCATGACCAGTGATCAAATCGTCTACATAGAAATCCTCTAAGATGATTTTCGATATTTCGGGATTATTACAGTCTAGTCCAAGCTGACGCACACAACGAATACTTAGATAAGGCGCGGACGCCGTTCCGTATGTAACGGTGTTCAGACGGTACACACCGAGAGGTTCCGACGGATTTTTACGCCACAAAATTAGTTGTAAATTCCGTTGATCGTCGTGAATTAGTATTTGCCTAAACATTTTCTCTATGTCCGCACAAGCTACGTATTTATACTGCCGGAAACGTAAAAGTATTCCAATTAAGTCATTTTGCAAGGGCGGACCGGTCATTTGAATGTCGTTAAGCGATTTACCATTCGATGTTTTTTGACTTGCATTGAATACAACTCTTAACTTCGTGGTAGTGCTCTGTTCACGAAACACACCATGGTGAGGCAAAAAATAATAGGGTGAATTAAATCCGTCAATGCGGGTCATGTGTCCCAGGCCTAAGTATTCTTGCATAAACTCGTTATACATATATTTATAAGTAGGTTGACGTGCGAGTTTACGCTCTAGTGATAAAAAACGTGTTTTTGCGACTTCATAACTATCACCAAGTGTTTCTAGCGATTGTTTGAAGGGAATACGAACTGAAAATCGACCTGCATGTTCTCTTCTAGTAGTATCTATAAAAAGTTGTTCACATACACGATCGTCGTTTGTATAATGCGATTTAGGTTGCGAAATCTCTTCGATTTCCCAGAATCTTTTGAACTGCGCGTTCAATTCGAGATTTTGAGAGGTACCCACATGACACTGAACTTGATTGATGCGCAAATTCGTGTTTACAGGACCCGAGATTATCCACCCTAGCTTTGTATTCTGTAGATAAGGTCCACTAGCTAGGTGAATCCTACCCTCATTTAACAAATCCCAAAAATAGTTCGCACCGATTAAAATATCTACCTGCGATGGAGAATTGAACGTAGGATCGGCAAGCTTAATATCATTAGGAATGTTAAGATTATGCGTATGTATATATGAAGAGGGTATGCACGAAGTTATGTTTTGCATAACCAAGCAATTAATGCGCGTATTATATTCGCTATTTAAGGAACGAATAGAAATTTCACAGGAATGATTTGACTGTGTGATTGATTGTCCTATTCCTGTGATTTGAAAAGTGGACTGTATAACCTTGGCGTTTAATTTATTGCGTAAAGAACTGGACATGATGCAGTGTTGGCTTCCACTGTCCAGTAGTACACGGGCAATATGAACTTGAGTATCGGCACCGATTATTTCTACCAGCGCAGTAGACAATAACACGGGTACGAGAGTGTTTGATGATTTATTACTAATTTGATTATTAGTGTTGGAATGTAGAACAGTAGAAGATTCATTACTCGAGGGGGTGGACTGCGCGTTAGAGGAACCCGTAAATACCGAGGTTTCTCCATTCCTAAACGCCTCGTGAATCAAGCTATTGTGTTTTTTATTACATACCCGACATGGCCCACAGAAACAACTATCGATAGTGTGTCCCTCACGTAAACAATTCCTACATAAACTCTTGCTTTTAATAAGGGCCAACTTTTCGTCGCAAGGTAAATTAATGAACTGAGTGCACGAGTAAACAGGGTGATTACCTGCACACATAGAACATACACGAATCCGTTTAGAATTTTTAGCGGTATTCTGATTAGTTTGCGTAGACACAAGACCTTGAACTTTAGACGTTTGTTTTTTGTGAATATCTTGGGACAAATTTTTGCTATTGAAGCTTGAGGAATGATTTGCTTTAATCATTTCCAACATATCCGCTTTATTTCTTAAAAATGAAATAAGCTCGTCCAGTTTCAAAGCTACCTCCTTATTTTTTAGAGAATTTGATTTAAATTGCTCCCAGTCCTTTTGCATAGAAGCATCGAACTTAGATACAATTAAATAAATTAATAAGGTATCCCAAGTATCCACTGGCTCGCCTAAGCTCTTTAAAGCGCGTAAATTTTTAAGGACGGTATCTATAAGTTTTCTTATGCAAGCGGGCGATTCCCTAGACAAAGGTTGTATAGAAAATATGGACTTAATATAATTATGAATTAGTAATTTTTTATTATTGTATCTAGCTTCAAGCAGATCCCAAGCTATTATATAGTTATCGGCTGAAAATTCGAGAGATTTGATGACCTGCATGGCATTGCCCGTGAGAGCCGATCTTAAGTAGTGATATTTTTGAATATTATCGAGCTCTTCCGAATTATGAATCATGGACAAATAAGTATCTCGGAACTCCAACCAATTGTCATATGAACCATCAAATGATGTCAGCGAAATAGTGGGTAACTTAACTAGTGATTTACTACCCTTGCATTTATGATTATTCGAATTTTCGCCTTGTAATAGACAGTCGATAGAGGCCATAACACTATAATAACTATTTTCAAAGGATTCGCGTTCTCTTAATTGCTCTGCTATATCCGATTCCGGAGCTATTTCAATCTTATCTTGAAAGCTATTAAAATTAGATAACAGACTGCATAACGCCTGTTGTTTTCGTAACTTTAACTCAGCAAATTGTCTTGCGGACAATAAAGCCCCGTCTAAGGAATCTACGTATTTGACTAGTAAGGTCAGGGAACCCTTGACTGAACCGCGTTTTTTTACTAATTCTTTAAAACTTTCACTCATTTTGGCACTTAATAAGAAAGCAGAGGTACTCACGTTTGTCCTGCAGCCACTTGGTGAATTATGCGCACCGCCGCGTAGCTTTCTAGAAGAAACAAACGGTTTTAGTACAAATAGAAGAAATGTGGGCGAGTAGGGCGGGAATAAAGGAAGGAAAAGAGGATTTGCTACGACTGGTCTGCTACCCGCTACTTATGGTTTCTTGAAAAAAGTTTAAATAATCCGGCGCTGAAGGTCCAAATGTTTGCCCGTTGTAATTTTGGAAAAGAATTAAATATGATTTAAAGGTGAACTTCAATGAAATTTGTTATTTCAACTTTAACAAGTAGGAATTTATTAAATAATTAATATAAATTGAATACAGTTAAAATGATACGAGGTAAGCAGGCCAGTCGTAGCTCGGGAGAAATGTGAAAAAGGTGTCTCAAAAGCTGATTTTGTTCCTTTTATAGTGTGGTTGCGCGCCCTCTTGCGTAATTCGCCGACACTCCTGCGCTTGCGATGCTTTTGCTTGTCCTGACGAACAACGATCTGTAGACGCCTCTCGTAGTTCCGTACTAGCGGGATAGATGGCGCTTAACACACTATAAACTCTCAATTTTTGACATTAATGATCACTGCTCCGCTACCTTGAGTAGTAGCGTGATGATATATAACCTATGTGGTATTCTGATGTATAAGTTATATTATTGTAAAGTTTCATGAAAATCCATTCAGTAGTTTTGACGTAAAAGAGTAACAAACATCCATCCATACTCACAAACTTTCGCGTTCTAATGATCGGGCCACCGGTCTAGAGGGGTATTCATTACAATTTCAGTGTTACCATCTTAAATCTTGTGAACAAATAGGGAAAAATTTTTTTTCAATTTAATTTTTAACCATATTTAATGCTAAATATTCAAATCGATATAAAAAAAATTGAATCGGTCTAGGCGGGGTTGACCCCGTGATCTTTGCCTTACAGGGGCAATGCTTTGACCACTAAGCTACCCCGTCTAGACCGATTCAAATTTTTCTAATTAAATGGATTTAAATACGGTAATATTTAATATACAGTCACACTTTCCTAACATCTATTCTACTACTAGCCTTTGCCCGCGGCTTCGCACACGTGAAAAAAACACTGTTCAGTGGTTAAGGCGTGAAAGACGGACAAACAGACACACATATACACTATTCCATGTATAATATTAGTATGAATTTGAAATTAAAACATATTCGTATTATTTTCAGATGCGAGAAGCACCTTCGGTATCAGGCAGCAAGATTGGTGCTTCGACTACGGAAGCGGATAAGGATCTGATGGCACAACTAGCCAAACTTAAATCATGAGCTTACTATCTTGAAAGATAGAAAGTCTGTTCGAAGACGACGGAGATATTTTTTATAACAATTAAATCCCACATGAATTCTCTTATTATAGAATCCAGGCCCCCGATTCGACAAATTTTATGACATAACAAAACCACTATCACACCGCTGACGTTGCATAAAATGTCATTAAATTTTAGACTTAATGTCTAAAGTCCAAAATAAAAAGAGAAAGAGTATAACATTTTTCATTCACTCTACAAGATTGTCATTTAGACTTTAACAGTATACAGTAAAGTCTAAAGTTAAATGGCATTGGTAACAGTGTCTGTGATACCGCAGCCGCAGTGGTTTTGCCATGAAAAAATGACAGCAGAATCAGGGCCCAGGTCCTAATGAATAGTTCTTGTGCGATAGCTGACACTTATAATAAGTCATGACGTGTTTCTGTATAGACCAATAGCAAAAAGAAAAAAAAAAACTAGATTAATGGTACTGCTAATTCGCGACGCAAGCCCATCCTAAGAAGACTTCGGTAAGGAAATTAGCGGGCTTTTTTATCCATTTACTTACGTACAAACAAGCTACTTACAAATGTGTTATACAAAAAATGTCTTCTATGTTAATCAACAGTCTTTCTTCGAATAGACTTATTAATTGCGTATTTATATACAAAAAAAAATGTTTTTAATTCTACGTTAAGATATAATTAAACTTCCCTATGTATTTACTTTTTGGTTTGCTATTGTTTCTTTTAGCGATATATTTTTAGAAATTAATAGGTGCGTGAATAAGGGGCTTTAATGTTTAATATTTAATATAGTTGTGAGGCAATGGCTTCTGTGCTAGACAAGCTGTGTAGAACAAAATTCTGTTAGACCTCGGGACACGAATCTTAGACAAACAAAGCCCTGGTGTGCGCGGATTATTTGTAAAATCTATGCTTGTTGAATTTAAGCTCGTGCACCGAGCATAGCAATCCGCCCGAGCCGTCCATCTTTTGAGGATTGCATTGGGTGCCCATGCAATCCTCAAAAGACATCCAAGAAATAATATACTGCGCAATTAGAACACACATTTTTTTTTATTGGCACCTAGCTGTTTAGAGAAAAGGCATAGCGCGCTTCTTTTACATTATCTTAGTGACAGCTACAAATAGTAGCACAGTGTTGCTGTTTCGGTATACCAAAATTTACATGCTGTATAGAGTCGTCTAGTTTAAGAAAAAAGAAACGACACTCGCATAAAGTTAAAACATTGAAATTGAAGATCATTTTCTATATCTATTATTGTTGCAATTTTTATACAGCACATTAAATCATGTAGAATATACTGCTTCCCGGCTGTTTGGCGGTAGTCCAAATGAAACTTGCGTTCCAGACGTTTCGTCAATCACTGCGGTCGACATCTTCAGTGGCGTAGGCGTAGGTAGGTTAGTAGGCGAAAAGTGCGTAGACCTCTCTTCGTCGGCGATTTCTTTACGACTGATGTTGGATGTTGGATCTCGAGTCACTGGCATATTTATAGGCGCGGTCGGAGGGGAAAAACGTCGTGCTCGATCCTGATTGGTCGAGAGCTGGGAAACCAACGTGTTCGATCCTGATTGGTCGTTTGCACTGTGATAACGAGCAGCTCTCTAGTGCTGAGTACCAATCTCTTTGGTGATGAAATCCTTCGTTTTTCTTGTTGAAATTGTTGGGATGCTTGATTCTGTTGTTATTTCAGTATATTCTACATTGCATGTCGCCGGACGTAAAAGCCTTACTTATATACAAATTAAATCGTATAAAACGTCCAATGTTAAGATATTCTATTGTTATCTAATGTATTTTCAGTCTAACGTACCTATAATGTGAAAATAACTAACTGTGATATATTTTTATATTATACGCTACGGGAGAAATAATGTATTTTATTAACCTAAATATCGTCATCCAATAATATGTGTTATATCTGTCATCCAATAACATGTGTTACAATCCCACTGCTCCGGCCTGCTCCCACAGACGGCCTTACCCGTCACCTCTAGGCTTACGAGAAGCGAGGAACGGCTGAAGAGGGCCACTTTCGCCTCGGTCGGATTTGGCCGGAGGCAGCAGCGTCTTACCTATCTTGGGAGAGAGGTGCTGCCGTCTATACTTCGGGACACGGATCTTGGACCTAAGTCGCGAGACAAACGAAACCCTGGAGCGCTCGGATTGTTTTGGTATAATCTATGCTTGGTGAAGACTGGGTATCTTTTGAGGATGGCACAGGGTGCTACGGCGATTTTAAGACGTATAAGTACGGTAAGTACTTCGCGTACAGTACAGAGCATATTTTAGGTTCAAGATATACGTCCCGACGTAGGTACTTCATAAATGTCTGAAGTTTAGTAAATATTTGAAAAACTAATAATTCGAAATGCGGGACAATATAATAGGTTAATATTGAAGTAGTTACCTAGCGTTATTCGTCATTAGGGTGAATGTTTTAAGTAAACATTTCACTAACCTTGTTTGTTTGTAATACCTGCCTGACTACCTAATAGTCATTAGAGAAGCTGGTAATGGTAGGCTTGCGCATTGGTATGCAAAGAGCGACGTCGTCATTTGCTTTAAAATTTCATTAAATTCCACTAACTATGTTTACCTCTTGACAAGGTCATGGTGTGAGTGGAACTACCGTTAATTTACTTCACGTCTTGGTGCGCAGAATACAACACTAAATTTATTTAAGTGTGTTCCAAATTCAAAATGTCCATACCGGACCACCTTTTTGATGAAGGAATTGATAGAACTCTACTGCATTATGATATGAGGCATGTTCAACAACGGAGTAAAGTGGGATATGAGAAGACTCAAAGGGATTATGTAAGTGACTTCTACATAGTATTTGGACTTTGACGTGGTGGAATTTTTAGCTTAAAGAAGTAACGTATAAAGATTTGCGATTCCATAGATTTTTAATTACGATTAAGAACAAATCAGATATGTTCCTTTGTCTGTCCATTTACAGGAGCAGGAACAGCGTGACATGCTGTCGTCTCAAGATGGCGACACGTGCGAGATCCACGACCAGTTCTACCGAGACCACAAGTTATTGTTGGTGCTGTTTCGAGCTCTCGCGGTGATGCCCATAACGCGATCCCGTCCAGGTATTTACGGAATAGAGTTATATATGTTCACATATTTTTTCGTCAGTCTTCTCTTCTCCGGTAATGCCTGAAAATACAGGTATTTGACCAGTGCATCCTATCCTATTATGACTTACGGTGCCGAAACGTAGCTAGTCCATAATTTAAAAGTCGCGCAGCGGGCTATGGAGCGAGTTATGCTTGGAGTTTCTCTGAAGGGTATAATTTTAAACGAGGTGATCCGAGAAAGAACCAAAGTTACCGACATAGCTCGCAGAATAAGCAAGCTGAAGTGGCAATGGGCTGGCCACGTCTGTCAAAGGACCGATGGCCGTTGGAGCAGACGAGTCCTAGAATGGAGACCGCAAGAAGGTACGATGCTCCCTAGCCAGATGGACCGATGACCTGTAAAAGGTGGCTGGGATGGACTGGATGCGGAAGGCGGAGGATCGTACGAAATGGCGCACATTAAGAGAGGCCAATGTCCAGCAGAGTGGACTGCAGTGGGCTAATTGATTTGATTTCATTTAACCTATTTTTTACATGGTGGTGTCTGATATTGAAATACGTTTCTCAACCAGTCAGACAAATAGCCCAATTTGGTTTACCTTCTTATTTATTTTCGTAAGATGATGATGATGATTAATTAATATGGTTTATTCGAAACGGTATTATAAAACGTCAAAGACACAAAAGGAGGACACGACGGTATTTCCGATCAAATGAGCAGTCCGACTGGGGAAGTACCTACGTCCTACAGAATACCGTGGCCATAATAACCTCGTGTTGTGTACCCTGGCGGTGAGTAGGGTAGCCAGAGCTACTGAAGAGTTTTTGTGCTGTCAGTAGGAAGACCACAGTCTAATTCCTGCTTTGTCTTCTACGCTGACGGCACAGAAACTCTCAGTGTTTACAGGGTCGGCAGCACGATTGTGACTCTCCTGGTGTTGCACACGTCTTTAGGCCACAGAAACCACTTTTCATCAGGCGTCCACCTGATGAAAAGTGACTGCTTGACGGCCTCAATGGTATAAAAGAAAAGGCAAAATAACTTAGTGAAAGGAAATAAAATAACTTATCTATACATCTATAAATAAATATAAAATAAGAGTGTCTATTTGTTAAATTCAAATAACATGCATACGAAAATAACAATTTTCACCATTTTTGTCTGCCTGTTTGTCCCCGCTAATCTCTGAAATGGCTGGACCGATTTTGACGGGACTTTTATTGGCTGGTAGCTGATGTATTAAGGAGTAACTTAGGCTACTTTTATTTCAGAAAAATAGCGTTGACTCAACACTAAGCGATAACCGACATCCACGCGATAGGAGCTGCGGGCAACAGCTAGTGTTAAATATAATCGTATGATAAAAAATAAGGGTTTACTTTATAAATTAAAAAGTTAACACGCAGATTCTCTCGCTTGGACACACGTCAGTAGCCTGGGTACGGTTGAAACGGTGGACGGTTGAAACAAAGCGAATATCGCGACATCGTGCGTGAAGAGGTGAGGGGGTACAAGGGGAAAACGAAGCGGGCGACAAGTCAGAACACGAAGTTTAGTGCTGCGTTGCTGTTCGCGCGCTGTGCTTGTGTGTAGGAGACCCCATTGTGTTTTTTGACAGAAAAGTAAGTATTTATCGGTCGTACATTTTTGCAATTATTATGGTTTTATTAAAGTCAGAGTATTGAGAGTTTTATATCGTTTTAATTGAAGTTTGTAGATTATGTCTGTATGATTAGTTTTTATTCAAATTTATTATCATTCTTACTGTGACTGTTATATCCCTTGAAGGAGGGTTGGGGACAGTTGAAACATTTTTTGTGGGTACGGTTGAAACAGTTTATTTATGTAATTTTCTTGTTTCTTAGATGCCAAGAGTACGTCTAAGAAAGACTATGAGAGGCCAGGCTGACTTATCGAAGTATAAACAAGCCTATGAAGATGTAAAAGCCGGATCGTCATTAAGAACAGCTGCAGAAAATAATGGACTGAACCACTGTTCCCTGTTAAGGTATGTACGTAAACGAGATGCGACTGGTGGCGATGAAAATCAAGAAATGGGCTATAAGGCTCACAATCGGGTGTTTAACCAGGAACAAGAGCGTGAGCTAACTAAATATTTAATAAGATCTGCAGATATTTATTTTGGCCTAAGTAAAAAGGATGTTATGAAATTGGCATTCGAACTAACCGTCAAGTACGACTTATCACGACCTCGGACTTGGGATGACCACGAAATGGCTGGCGAAGAGTGGTTCCGCATGTTTATGAGACGAAACCCTGAACTGTCAGTACGTGCAGCACAGGCTACAAGTCTTTCTAGGGCGACTAGCTTTAATAGAAATAACGTAGATGCTTTCTACGACAATTTGGCTACTGTCATGGACCGTTATAAATTTGAATCACAAAATATATATAATGCTGATGAGACTGGCATAACAACTGTGCAAAAACCCGACAGAATAATAGCTAGACGTGGTGCTCGTCAAGTAGGCTCAGTGACTTCAGCCGAGAGAGGTAGGTACTTTAGTCACAGTAGCTTTTGCGGTCAATGCCATCGGAAATGCTATTCCTCCATTCTTCGTCTTTCCGCGAGTGCGATACCAAGATCACTTTATCAGGGATGGACCAATAGGATCTGCTGGAAGTGCAAATCCTTCTAGCTGGATGCAGGATGAAACATTTATTCCTTTCTTGGAACACTTCAAGAAACACACAAATGCTTCTCCTTCACATAAAATCTTACTTGTGCTTGATAACCACTCTTCACATATTCACATTGACGCACTAGACTTTTGCAAGGCGAATGGTATTGTGATGCTATCTTTCCCTCCCCACTGCTCTCATAAACTCCAACCGCTTGATCGTTCTGTATTCGGTCCGCTGAAAAAAGCTGTAAATTCGAGTTGTGATGGATGGATGCGAAGCCACCCCGGCAAGACAATGTCAATATATGACATCCCAGGGATTTTGGCTACTGCTATGCCGCTTGCTCTTACACAATCCAACATACAAGCTGGCTTTCGCACAACTGGGATTGTTCCGTTTAATCGTCATTTGTTTAGTGAACTCGATTTTGCACCTGCATTTGTGACGGATAGGCCAAATCCTGTAAATACAATCGAGGCAACCGAGGGCCCTATTCAGAATACTAGTACACCTGAGGATAAAACGCCAACACCATCACCTTCTATTTTAACTCTCGAACCACCAGAAGAATTGGAGCAGCTTTCTAATGCAGCTCTTTTTGTACATCAACCGACTGTAAACATGCCACAATGTTCACAAGTCCCAGACAGAGAACAAGAAAACATCATTGCAGATTCAGAACCTTTCACTACACTACCCGGACATCAAAGTAGTGGTAGTATTCAGCAAATTTCACCCAAACCCTCTACTTCGAGTACACCACTTATGTTTTCGCCGGAAGCAGTACGACCACTACCAAAAGCTCCCCCAAGGAAATTAACAAACAGAGGGCGAAAAACCAGGAAATCTACAATCTACACAGATACACCTGAAAAAGAAGAGATAAGAAGAGAACATGAGAACAGATTGAAACGAACCAAAGCTAAGCAAGTTAAGAAAAGATTAGATGTAGGAAAGACTAAAAGAAATGCTACAAACAGGAAAAAAACTAACACGCAACATGAACCATCTTCATCAGATGAAGAGGAGTGCTACTGCCTTGTTTGTATGTCGGCATATTCAGAAAGCAGATCGAGGGAAAAATGGATACAATGCACAGAATGTAAAATGTGGGCGCATGAAGAGTGCACAGAAGGTAGTCTTAGTTATGTTTGCCACAATTGTGATTCCGAATGATCTCATACCCACTTAATTATTTTTGTTTAAAATTTAGATTTTTATAGAAATAATAAGTCTTTAATTTTTTGTTAACCTATTTTATAGCTGAACAGCTAAAGTTTTGTTTTGTCATTTGTTTAGTTATCCATCGAAATGTAGATGTTTATAGAAATAATGTTATGGTTTTACTCAGTCACTGGGTCCCCACTACGAACAAATTTTATTAGTGACTAATAAAATATTCTAGATGGCGTTATGTGTATCAATTTAACATAAAATTCTAAATGAACAAGAATTGAATCCTATAAATATTATTTTCTCATAAAACTTTAATATTTGTTCCTCATAAACATATAATAATGAACTTTGAAACCTAATTTCGACAATTTGTTATAATTATGCAGCGCCCTTCCCGTCTTTTATCGGTACTATAATGATACTGCCGATACTGTGCACTACGTTACACACAATAGATGGCGTGTTATTCAATTCTCTAAATTTTCACGGCTGTTACTCAAACAAGAAACATATCGAACGAGATTTACTGCAATTAACAATTGATTAGTTTCTTTTTTAATTATTTTAGGAGTATGATTAAAACTAACAATTAAAAAGTTACTTCTGTTCTGTATTTTTTTAACGTTTATTGTTGAAGAAAACCGCTGTTTTTATAATCTACGAAATTTCGTAGGTATCGCCCTTTGTTCCGAACATACAACGCCGCCAACTTGAGTGTTAGGGTTGTCACTTTGTCAATGAAAATTAAACAATCCTATAAAACGTTTAGAATGCTTATTTATTTTTAACCCCCCACGCGAAAAGAATAAGTCATAATAATATTATTTGTTTAAAATTAAAAAATTATAAAAACTCTCCCCAGTGTTCTAGGGTACATATTTGTTCATGTTAGTTCACATATTAGTACTTGGGTGTACAAAAGCAAAACGTTGGATTTTTGGCGCCAAAATGTATTTTGTTATTTTTTTTCGCTCTAAGTTATCAATAAGGTTATTAAAATAAGGGAAAATTAGAAGGCACTTGCATAATACCTTCTGAGGGTGTCAAAACTGTCAAACTAGGGACAGCATTTTGTAATGGCGGTCACTATTTTATGGATTGCACCCCAGTTTACCATTAAGCGGGGAGCAGTCAATTTGAAATATTTAAAGCAATTTAAACAAATTAAGAAAAATAACGCTCCTGTGGCGCGCGCCTTGTGTAGGTAATACTAGGTTAGGTAGGTAGTACTAGATAGGTAGGTAGTACCTGCTTCTTACCTATTAGAAATAACAAGGGCTTTTAAACATGCTGAGTACGGATTTGAAAAAAAAAATGATATTTGGAATATTTCTCGCATATTTCTACTGAAATAATAACGGTAGGTACCTACTTTCTGCCTCATTTTTTAAAGACTACCTATCTACTGGGGTACTTTCTGAGTTGGTGTAGTGTAAATAATGAATTTATATAATTTTGCCACAGGCATTTTTCCAGTTTCCACTGGAGTTAGAACTCTTAAAATTACTTTTTCAATCGGTAAGTACCGGGTTTTGGAGCTTTAGACCCCCGGTGGCCGACGCCCGACTGAGAATCCGTATCCAAGTTAGTATTCTTTCTACTTTTGCACAACCCTGGGTGACCGTTCTTAACATTTGAAGTTATAAGCGATATTAGCCAGGTCGGTGGGTCGGATGGGTGACTGTGAAAATAACAAGAAGGTAGGTAGGTATCTACGTAATACCTTTTAGTTAAACGGCTTTATTAATTGAAAGTATGACATCTCAGGCAGGTATATTGTCGTCTGAAAAGACACACGCCTTCCTACTTACCTACCTACCTATCAAATTTAATATCAGATCAATTACTCACCAGGAATAGTGTAACATTTATACCTAAGTACATAAAGCGAACTTAATAAAATGTATCTACATCAAGGTAGTCAGTAGTAGTAGTACCTACCGCACATACAACGACACACGGCGACGAGCCGATATACGAGCGAGGATGATATACCTACCTATAACGAGCTCCTATGAGACGACTTTCTCGCTTCTACACGAATATCGCAAAAATGCGAAATGGCAATCGTTAAAGAAAGTTGGAGCCCTTCGAAGACCGATGTCAAATCTCTCATAGGATTGGTGACTTGGTGACCATTCCTCAATTAAAGAATTTTTGTTGAAAGATTCCATTAGCTCCATTAGCTCTTCTACTGTCCTAACAGTAGGGGTAGGACCCGTAGGTCAGACGGTAGTCGGTCAGGTAAAATTTAAGGAGTCCGAGTCATTTTGAGTTATTCGTACACCCCCACTGATAAACGGATGGGACTCTAGCGCAAGCTTTCTTCTTGAGGATAGTAGGTCAAACGGCAGTCGCTAATGTAAAAGTCAAGGGGCTGAGTCATTTTGAGCTATTCGTACCACCCACTGATTAACGGATGCGAGTCTGGTGCAATTTTGCTTCTTGAGGATAGTAGGTCAAACGGCAGTCGCGCATGTAAAAGTCAAGGGGCTGAGTCATTTTGAGCTATTCGTACCACCCACTGATTAACGGATACGAGTCTGGTGCAATTTTGCTTCTTGAGGATAGTAGGTCAAACGGCAGTCGCTCATGTAAAAGTCAAGGGGCTGAGGAATTTTGAGCTATTCGTACACCCACTGATTAATGGATGCGACTGTAGTGCAATTTTGCTTCTTGAGGATAGTAGGTCAAACGGCAGTCGCTCATGTAAAAGTCAAGGGGCTGAGTCATTTTAAGCTATTCGTACCACCCACTGATTAATGGATGCGACTGTAGTGCAATTTTGCTTCTTGAGGATAGTAGGTCAAACGGCAGTCGCTCATGTAAAAGTCAAGGGGCTGAGTCATTTTGAGCTATTCGTACCACCCACTGATTAATGGATGCGACTGTAGTGCAATTTTGCTTCTTGAGGATAGTAGGTCAAACGGCAGTCGCTCATGTAAAAGTCAAAGGGGCTGAGTCATTTTGAGCTATTCGTACCACCCACTGATTAATGGATGCGACTCTAGTGCAATTTTGCTTCTTGAGGATAGTAGGTCAAACGGCAGTCGCTCATGTAAAAGTCAAGGGGCTGAGTCATTTTGAGCTATTCGTACCACCCACTGATTAATGGATGCGACTCTAGTGCAATTTTGCTTCTTGAGGATAGTAGGTCAAACGGCAGTCGCTCATGTAAAAGTCAAGGGGCTGAGTCATTTTGAGCTATTCGTACCACCCACTGATTAATGGATGCGACTGTCGTGCAATTTTGCTTCTTGAGGATAGTAGATCAAACGGCAGTCGCTCATTTAAAAGTCAAGGGGCTGAGGCACTTTGTTTTGAGCCGTTCGTCGTGCCGGAACAAAATGGCGAGAGTAGGAACCTAGTCATATTTATTCGTGTATATAGGTGCATAGATACCTACATACGATATTTACATATTCTTGTCCCATTCTAGGTATGCCGACGTCCCACGTCGTTCATAAGTACATATGTAAGGCGGGATTGCTTATGTCGTACTCGACAGGTGGAGGAGGTGTGCGTTTTTAATCGGTTCGAGTTCAACATAACCACCAAAAATGACACAAAATTCGTACTCAGCACACCTACTCAAAAACAAGTTAGACCATACCCGTATTGCAATATTGTATAAATTGGACTTTGATTAACATCTAATTCATACTCAGCATAGAAGAAATGTGAAGTACCCGATTGCAAGTTTGAAGATGCGATCTATATTATTTTACCTCTTTGGTAATTTATATTATTACTAGCTATTGCCCGCGGCTCCGCCAGCGTGGATGTCCGTTATCGCGGACTGGGGTATGTAAATAAATAGTAGCCAATTCTTAGACTTCGGTCGAGCCGTTTCGGAGGAGTATGAGAACGAACATTGTGACACGAGAATATTAGATTAATTATTTATACTTCTTGACAAACTATAGCACACCACCATCTAGAAGCTATTACTGCGAAATGTAGACTGAACCTCGGGATATTTCGTTGACATCTAGTGGTGAAAAATAATATTTAAAAATAATGCGCAAAATAGCCCAAGTTATGGTGGTCTAATTTTTTTGTAAGGCATGGGGTATCTATACTTTAGTATTATGTTATCTGTGCCCATATTTCAATTTTCTACCTACAGCGCGGCGGCCATATTGGAGGCCAAAAATGACGTCAAATTCGAACTCAGCATACTCAATAACTCATTAAACCACACCCATATTGTAATTTATCTAGGACACCGCGGCAGCTATATTGGATCCCAAAAATGACATCAAATTCACACAGCACACTCGAAAACCTATTAAACCATACCTATGTTGCAATTTTCTACCGACAGCGCGGCGGCCATATTGGAGGCCAAAACTGACGTCAAATTCGAACTCAGCATACTCGAAAACCCATAAGACCATACCCATATTGCAATTTAGCTAGGACACCGTGGCAGCCATATTGAATTCCAAAAATGACATCAAATTCACACTCAGCATACTCAAAAACCTATTAAACCATACCCATATTGCAATTTTCTACCTACAGCGCGTTGGCCATATTGGAGGCCAAAACTGACGTCAAATTCGAACTCAGCATACTCGAAAACCCATTAGACCATACCCATATTGCAAATTAGTTAGGAAACCGTGGCGGCCATATTGGATTTCAAAAATGACATCAAATTCACACTCAGCATACTCAAAAACCTATTAAACCATACCCATATTGCAATTTTCTACCTACAGCGCGGCGGCCATATTGGAGGCCAAAACTGACGTCAAATTCGAACTCAGCATACTTGAAAACCCATTAGACCATACCCATATTGCAATTTAGTTAGGAAACCGTGGCGGCCATATTGGATTCCAAAAATGACATCAAATTCACACTCAGCATACTCAAAAACCTATTAAACCATACCCATATTGCAATTTTCTATCTACAGCGCGGCGGACATATTGGAGGCCAAAACTGACGTCAAATTCGAACTCAGCATACTCGAAAACCCATAAAACCATACCCATATTGCAATTTAGCTAGGACACCGTGGTGGCCATTATGGATTCCAAAAATGACATCTAATTCGTTATCAACACACTCAAGAACCCTCTTATCTGGCAAACGAGGGTATTACCCTTTTTTCTTGCGAAGATCCGCTGTGGAAAAAGCCCGATTGCGAGTTTGGAGATGCGGTCTATACTAACATCATTCACAGTCAATCTTCTTAAATAAATACTAGTAATATTGTGCCTACCTATGTTTATTTATATTGTCATTTATGTATGACACTTCTTATCGTTGAAAATATAGTACACCACCATCTAGCAGCTACTACTGTAAAACGTAAGCTGAACCTCGGGCTATATTGTTGACATCTAGTGGCGAATATTAATATTTAAATTTAGCCCGTAAAATTGCCCGAGTTATGATGGCCTCATTTTTTTGTATGGGATGAGGTATCTGTACTTTAGTATTATGTTATCTGTGACTCAGTGCTTTGTTAGCTGGAGTGCTAAAATCTAGTATTTAATTAATGCTGTTGAATTTTGAGAAGTATAATAGGAAGTAGTACACAAACATTGCAAATAAAAATTATTACCAACATCTGATTATTATATAATTTAAGTTGTACTTGATATAAACTTTTAAAGGCTGATTAAAAATAATGTTAGATTATAAGCATCGTGAAAGACTTGAATATTAATAAAAAAATATTTGTGATTTTCAACTGTGCCATTATGAGTCGTAAAAAATAAATAGACGATGAATAAAATCAATTCATTTATTATATTTTGTATTATTTGCATGTGTTTCAATTGACCCCAAGCACTGTTTCAACCGACCCTGGCATTGGGACGGTTGAAACAAATTATATTTCTTTTTAAATTTGATTTTACACGTAAAATACAATACAGTGATCTCAAATAACATTGCCCATTAGTAGACAGATATATGGTCTTTTATTTAATATATTTCCGTCCTCGCTCGCTTAACTAATTCCGATGCAATGGACGATGACCGCTAAAATGTTTCAACCGTACCCAGTCTACCCTACCAATAGGTACGATTAGAGCGCTCAACCATATCAGCTAAGTAGGTACTGTGATGACGGGGGCGTACACCACAGTCTTCTAGGCTACGAACATTAAAACACCTTTCTCTGAAATTTTTGTCGTTTATTTATCAACTAGCTTTTGCCCGCGGCTTCGCCCGCGTGGATGTCAGTTATCGCTTAGTGTCGATCCGACACTATTAAGCATTAAATTCGCCTCTATACTCGCCTTTCCATTGGCCTCTGTACTCGCATCTCTACTCGCCCATCCACTCTAGTCTCTTTTCGCCTCTCTACGTGACTCTCCCCACACGCCTATCTACTCGCCTCTCTACTCACATCTCCTCGAATCTCTACTCAACTCTCTATTCGATCTCTACTCGCCTCTACATTCGTCTCTCCACTCGCTTCACTATTCGCCTCTCTATTGGACTATCTACTGCACTCTATTTGATTCTATACTCACCTCTCCACTGGCTTCTCTAGTCGCATATCTACTCCCCTCTCGAAGAGGCGAGTAAAGATCGTTATCTTTACTCGCCTCTTCACTCGCTTCTATATTTGGCCCGGTACTCGAATATATCCGTTGCGAAGCTCTAATCCACCTTTGTTCCAAATTTCATGAGTATATCTTCCAAAAAAACTTCTTACTATTTATCCCCTATTCACCCCCTTTTTGGCGCGATTTAACAATTACAAACTTCAATCCCCTAACCCTAACCCCCTCCTTCTACATCCCTTTTTTGACGATAAGATGTAGCCTATGTCCGTTCCCTAGCTCATATCCATCTTGGTACCAAATTTCATCGGAATATCTTTTAATCCCTTATTCCCCCCCCCCTTAAACCCCCTTTTTGCGATAAAAGGTTACCTATGTTCGTTCCCAAGCTTTAATCTATCTCTGTACCAAAAATCATCAGGGTATCTTCAAAAATGTCAAACTTTCATTTAAACTTTTATCCCATGGCCCTACTCCCCCCCATTTTCACAACAAAGAGTTGCCTATGTTCGTTCCCAAGCTTCAATCAATCTTCAATGTACCAAATATATCATCAGGATGTCTTCAAAACTGGCAAACTTTCATCCCCTATAACCCCCCCCCACCTTTATCCTCGTCTTTCGCGACAAAAGGTAGCCTATGTTCGTTCCCAAGCTTTAATCTATATCTGTACCAAATTTCATCAGGATATCTTCAAAAAACACAAACTTTCATCCCATAGCCATATTGTCTCCCCCCCCCTTCTACCCCTTTTTGCGATAAAAGGTAGCCTATGTCCGTTTCCAAGCTCTAAACTATCTCTGTATCAAATTTCATCAGGAAATCTTAAAAAATGACAAAAACTTTCATCCCAAAACCCTAGTCCCCCCCTTCTACTCCCCTTTTCGCGATAAAAGGTAGCCTATGTCCGTTCCTAAGCTCTGAACTATCTCTGTACCAAATTTCATCAGGAAATCTTCAAAAATGTCAAACTTTCATCCCAAGGCCCTAGTCCCCCCTTTTTTCCCCCTTTTTGCGATAAAAGGTAGTCTATGTCCGTTCCCAAGCTCTAAACTATCTCTGTACCAAATTTCATCAGAAAATCTTCTAAAACGATTAACTTTTATCCCAAGGCCCTGGTCCCCCCCCTTCTTCCCCCCTTTGCGCGATAAAAGGTAGCCTATGTCCGTTCCCAAGCTCTAATCTACCTCTGTACCAAATTTCATCAAGAAATCTTCAAAAATGACAAACTTTCATACCAAGGCCCTAGTCCGCCCCCCTTCTACCCCCTTTCCGCGATAAAAGGTAGCCTATATCCGTTTCCAAGCTCTAAACTATCTCTGTACCAAATTTCATCAAGAAATCTTCAAAAATGACAAACTTTCATCCCAAGGCCTTAGTCCCCCCCCCCTTCTACCCCCCTTTTCGCGTTAAAAGGTACTATGCCTATGTCCGTTCCCAAGCTCTAATCTACCTCTGTACCAAATTTCATTAAAATATCTTCAGAAATGAGAAACTTTCATAAAAACTTTCATCCCCTAGTTCCCCCCCTTAAACCCCCTTTCTCGTGATAAAAGGTAGCCTATGTCCGTTCTCAAGCTCTAATATACCTCTGTACCAAATTTCATCAAGATCGGTTCAGTGGTTTAGGCGTGAAAGCGTAACATACAGGCAGACAGACAGACAGACAGAGTTACTTTCGTATTTATAATATTAGTATGGATATGGATATGGATTAGTATGGATATAATATTCCTATTCGATTATTGGGGAATTTACGCGAGGGTTTTTATATTATGACTTTTATCGTATTAGAGGATCACGAAATCGAATGCACTTTTTCTTCACTCTTCTACTAGAAGTATACCTACTCCTCAGTCAGCTCCTTGCCACCAACTGTCTTCGCTCGTTCATTTATTTTCCTATCTTTCTGTTCAAATTGATTTTTATTTTAAAATGTTGACGTGTACTCGTAAAGGCCTGGCATAACGTAGTAGGTCAATAGGACAGACGCCACAGTACCTACCTGACCAGAAAATCGGTGCTGTTAAAAATAGACCTAATAACGTAATAACATTTTCAGGAACCATCACTTTCAGTTGGAAATCGTCAGCTACAATGTACGCAGTATGCTTCTACATTGCGGCCACAGTGGTAGTCCTGGTGGTGGGGTATGAACGGCTCATGATATTGCGATCAATCAGACGCTTCGACGATTACATCTACGCTATAATATTCATAATATTCCTAGTCCCACATTTTTGGATACCATTTGTTGGATGGGGTGTTGCCCACCAAGTCGCCATTTATAAAACTAACTGGGGAAAGTTTCAGGTGAGGATAGCTGATTCTTTTCTAATTTAAAGATAAAGCTCTGATTAATAGGCACCAGTCGGTAGAGCTTTTGTAAACTGAAATGACACCCCTCACACATTCGCGTCATCTTTGCAAAAACGTCAGTTTTGTAAACTTGATCGTCATTACCCCCTGTTTCGAGCAACCTAAAAAATACTTGGTGTTATAAGAGAGGTGATGGGGCGCGTCATTTGGCCTTAGATAAGTTGTACCTATAAATACTTTTACTCTAGAAAATATTATTATTGAAATATTTCGTGTAACTTCAAGTGTCAATGAAATTTTCTAGGTCCGGTACTATCGAGTGACCGGCGAAAATCTCCAATTTCCTAACTTGAAGACGACTATTGTGATTATCAGCGTAGGATGTTTGCTCCTAGCTGTGGTTTTTCTGCTGAGCTTGTGTGCCTTACTAGATGGATTTCTGCTGATACACACGACGGCGTACTATCATATCATAACTATGATCAATATGAACTGTGCCCTATGGTACATCAACTGCAGAGGGATTAAAGTCGCTTCGCAAAGTCTATCTAATTGCTTCCGCAGGGTAACGTATTAAAATGAAATTATCTATCTATTAAACGTAGACTATAGATACCTTTCATATGTAGGTAAGTATAATATTTTCTTACAGGACGTGGAAATGGAATGTTCATCAAAATTGATAGCTCGATACCGTTACCTGTGGCTTAATTTGTCGGAACAACTGCAATCTTTGGGAAATGCATATGCACGAACTTATTCCACATATTGCCTGTTCATGTACGTACTTCAAATACTTTAGAGATGCTCATATCCTTAATTTAGGTACAGTCGGCATTAGAAGTAGCTGATCACTAAGAGAACAAACGATCTAATAAATTTAAACTTGCTGTTACCCGTGTCTCCGCTTGCACGCAATCGTTTCTGTTACCTTTTTTAAATGTTTTGTAATAAAAACTTTCCTAACAATTAAATTATGAAAAGTAAGATAGCTGAAGTGGCTTCGTAACCATAGTTATTAGTGTTCGGTAACTTTTAAGGGGGACTTTGTGTTGATAGTTTGTTAACATTTGGAAAATAGATGAAAAGTTGATACCGAAGATTGTATTCGAACTCTAAAAACATTTTTATAACGATCCTCCTGCGATTAGCGTGATTAACATCTAAGTCTACCTCTACAGTTTTCCTGAAAATGTCTCATCTAAAAATATTCTAGATAGTTAGATGTTTTGACAGCCTCTGTGGCGTGGTTGTAGTGAAGAAGGCGCGGGTTCGATCCCCGCTCAGTGCAAATATTTGTATGCATGAAAATGGGTATTTACATTGGTCTGCAGGGCTAACATGCGCGCGTCGTCAAATATCTCGAATCGAGATGAGATATCATCTCGAGTCTTCTCGAGCGAAGTAACGTCGCGACATATTTTGTCGCGTCAAACTTTTTCAATTATTGTCTATGGCATACACATTTTTTAAACATGTTAGTTGCTATTTTCACATTTATCCGATAAAATCGGCCCGATACGGCCATTTGCTCGAAAGCACAGACTAGTTAGGGATGCTAGGTATGAAAAAAAGAGAAAAAAATAGTGTAAACAATTTTCGACCTTATTGACATGACATGCTATTGAATTTTTTTCTTATATTCGTGATCAGCGTCATCAATTAATGCGACAAAGGAAAGACACGTAACAAAGGAAATGTCATTAAGGTCGAAAATGGCTTGCAGTCGCTGTTTTAGTCCAAAATGAACCGAGCTCAAGAAAAGAATACACGAGATAACTTCTCGTCGACCAAATGAACGACGGGAGACAAAACATTTTAAATGTCAAAATTCGAGTAAATAAGGGCACGTATGTTACAATTTGCAGACACCAAGTAGAGATGATTTCTCGAAGTCGAGTTATGTCGACATCTGACAGATCGCCATGAAATTTGCCATGTTACCAACAGTCGATATCGACATAAAACGGCAAAATGCCTCGAGATAGCTATCTCGTGGCGCGCATGTTAGCCCTGCTGGTCGTGATTCGGATCGCGTCATTCCCGGTTGCCATACGAACATCTAAGGCAGTCGTTACGGGTAGTTGAAGCCCTAAAAAGACCAACTACTAGTCGAACTGCAATGTTTCGATATCGATTTAGCAGTCGCTTCACGGAAAATATCGAAGTTTAGCCAAATCCGCAGTGAGATTGGAAAAAGCGGACCCCAGACTCCGAGGTGAAAAGCTTCGAATGCGACTGGAATTAATTAAGTTATAAGGTGAGGCCAGCTAAGGGGGCCGGAAAACGCAAGTCGTCATCAGCCATCAAAAGCGTCGCAAGCGATCATTCAAGGTAGTAACATAATATTTATCCATCCATAATAATATAATAAATGCGAAAGTAACTTTCTGTCTGTCTGTTGTTGCGCTTTCACGCCTGTTACGCTTTCACGCCTAAACCACTGAACCGATTTTAATGAAATTTAGTATAGGGATAGATTAGACCTTGACTAAGGTCATATGCTATGTTTGGTCGCGATAACCGACATCCACGCGGGCGGAGCCGCGGGCAAAATCTAGTTTATGGTATTTTTATAACTTGCTACATATTTTATGTTGTCTTTTTGATTCAGGTTTGCAAATATAACTATAGCGGTATACGGAGCTCTTTCAGAGATACTTGACCACGGCTTCAAGTTCAGTTTCAAGGAGGTTGGGCTTGTGGTAGATGCTGCATATTGCTGCACTTTACTCTTCATATTCGTCGATTGCTCGCACAAATCCACTCTAAAGGTAAAGTATTTCTGCTTGTATCTAATTATTTTATGTAATAACTAGCTGTTACCCGCGGCTCCGCCCGGGATATCGGTTATCGCTTAGTGTTAATTCAACACTATTTTTCTAAAATAAAAGTAGCCTAAGTTACTACTTATTAAATCAGCTACCTGTCAATAAAAGTCCCATCAAAATAGGTCCAGCCATTTCCGAGATTAGCCGGAACAAATAGACAGACAGACAGACAAAAAATTGTAAAATTTGTTATTTTGGTGTATGTACCGTATTATTTTCATATGCATGTAGTAAAAAACGGTTATTTCAATATTACAAACAGTATGTATGTATAGATAACAAACCTACAATATATTTCAATTAACATAGTAGGTAAGTATATTTTCAAGTGTTTATATGATACATTTGGTTTCGGATATCCAAACTTGAGACTGGAACTAAACCTACGACCATCCTTCCCCATTAAAGGATACGACGATATTGCCGTCCAATTGAGCAGTCCGACTGGGGTAGTACCTCCGCCCTACAGATTACCTCGGCCATAATAGCTTCTTGTTGTGTTGCCAGCGGTGAGTAGAGTAGCCAGAGCTCACTGGACAGTTTTTGTGCTGTCAGTGGGAAAACTAAAGACTTTGCTTTGTCTTCTAAACTGTCGGCACAGAAATTCTCTATATTTACAGGGTCGGCAGCACGAGTGTAACATCCCTGGTGTTGCACACGTCCATAGGCCACGGTAACCACTTTCCATCAGGCGGGCCGTGTGCTTGTCTGCTACCTCAGTTGTATAAAAAAATCATTGGTTTACTCCCCCAACATACCTGTTGGACAGCTCAGTTGTCAATGAATTTCATTTGGATATAATAAATAGTACTGGTATTAACAATTTATTATATCCATTGACATTGCCTTATTTTTTGTTTATTGTTTATCAGTATTTTCATAGGTGTCACATCAAATTGCATGAAGTAATAGATGATGAAACAGTAATTTCACGTAAGAAATTACATTGTATGGTTTACCTACACTATATCGCAGTGGTTAGTAAACATTTATGTCAATATAATATTTAAAAAGGCCTAAAAACTATCTTGTATATTACAGGTAGCTGCTGGTGTACAAGATACTCTACTATCCATTGATATTCTTGCAGTAGATAGACCAACGCAGAAAGAGGTATTAGCATCGCGTATCTATATCTTGCACTGTTAGTTGAGAGATGATCGAATACTATCAGGCACTTACATAGCTAACGTTTAAAGTCAGAATTAAGGTAATCACAAATTTAGTAAGGTGGTGGAGTGCTGAGCTGAGCAGACCAGAGCTGCATTGAATCTTGTTCCGATGTAGTCAAGTTTAGTCTGCTTCATCCTAGCGTTAATCCCAGTCGCATCCGAAGCTATATTTAAACTTGGGAGTCTGGGTTCCGCTTTTACCAGTCCAACTGCGGATTTGACTAAACTTCGACATTTTCCATGAAGTGACCTCCACAACCCAAATGCGATATCGAAGTATTGCAGTTAGACCAGTTGTTGGAGTTTTGAGGGCTCCAAGTACCCGTAACAACTGCGATAGATGTTTGTATGGCAACCGGGACCGACGGCTTAACGTGCTCTCCGAGGCACGACCAGATCAATGCAAATACCCATATTCAATCATACAAATATTTGCAATGAGCGGGTATCGAACCCGTGCTTCCTGCGGCCTTTTTTCATGTCAAAATCACTATCGTACCACATACGCTGCCACAAACACCATTTGACTTTAGACTTTACCGAAAATTGTTAAAGTCTAAAATTAAATGGCAATCTTGTAGAGCGGATGAGAAATGTAATTATCTCTGTTTCATTTAATTTTGAGCTTGACGTGCTCTCCGAGGCACGACCAGACCAAAGCAAATACCCATATTCATGCATACATAATAAACTAAAAACATAATTTTGCACTGAGCGGGGATCGAACCCACGCCTCCGGCGCAGCGGCCGCGTTCACTACCGCTACGCCACGGACGGAGGCTGTCCAATTTAGTCTCTTGGAGAGAATAATCTCTAACTAACTAAACTTAACTTAACTAAACTTTATACGTCAAGTTGTGGTTAAAAAAAGGCGCATTTTCAAATTTCTTTCTAGTAGAAGGTGAAAATTTGTAAGCTGATGAACTAGAACTAATTGCCGAAGCTGATGAGGTAGAAATTATGAGGATACGAAAAGAAAACATACATTCTGTATTCAAAACCATAATTATTCGCTACCCGCTAGTCTCCGCTCGGTATCAGTGGAAACGTACCTTATATGTATAAAGCAGATGCTATATATAAGGTGAAAAGGTGTATTGCCTGCATTACTCGAAAATAATAAAACATTAATATTTTACAGATCGACCTATTTATTCAAGCTATAGAAATGAACCCCGCTGTAGTGAGTTTGAAAGGATACGCCCACGTCAATAGGGAATTGCTTACATCGGTAAGTGCTCTCTAATTTCATTTTCGAATATCAGTTTACAATTACGAAGGTAACATTGACATCGACATTGATGACAACCTCGTTAAATAAAATTGGAACACAAGACAATTTATGAAACTTGAGACCCAAAAAACTGTTACAAAATGACAATAATTGTCGATATTATCCTCTGTCACATTTATGGCATGGTATGTTGAGGGCGTATGGTTTCATCATCACTTATCGCACGCGTCAACTTCAATTCAACGAAAAGGCGTTGACGTATGTATAGTCGACAATTTTTCATATAAAGTTTATGTAAATATACTAAGTTAATAATAATTTCTTTATTTAAAAGCAACATAGGCACATACATATTTAGGCAGCCGTATCTCCTTTGTCGACTGAACGTATATTACGTTACCCAATCCTAACAACCCGCCCTGCATCAATGACTGACAGGAAAACTAGTACAAAACAGTTTCTTATCGCACCTTACCTTTTCGGGTTGGATCTTTATATATATGTACTGGTGAGAATATAAAATGTCTCCATCCCGCATTAGATTGAAAAACTCCAAAAACCTTTCTGTTTTGTTTATCCCTAAGTTAGTCTCCCAAAGGACCTAATATACGCATGATAATACGCAAGACCGCCGTGTTGAAGAAGATACAAATTATGTCGGTAAGTATAGGGATTTTATTTCGAAAACAGAGTATTTGACGTAAGATGGACTTATATGTGTGTGTGAAAATGCATCCTGAATCTTGGAAATACACTCTAAATACTTACCAAACTGTTCTCACGGCCAGTTTCTGGATTATTTAGGCATCTCTAATAAATTGTTTCCAGCAGGTGTTCGTGTTATGGTACTGTTTATGTACGGAGTATTTTTATTATTGCACGTTAACTGCTGTTCGGACCGGAAGGAAAATCGTGATTGTTACAGTACACGCACGCTTATGGTCCATGCTATATAGAGTTGCTGTAAAGCGAAAACATGTAGGTGCAACGGTATACACTGTAAACTCTGGCAAGAGGGTACAGAGAGTCATATTGCCCATATACCTACTCCATTTGTAGCTTCTCCACATTGCCATCAACGCGAAGAAACTTAAAAGACGCTTTCGTTTATTCATTTCAAACAAAACCTCACAACAACACATACTTAGTACATAGGTGGGTACTAATGCGTGTCTAAATTAGGAGATCTACCCGCCTTAACCTACATTAAATCGAATACAATAATAATGATTAATTTGGATAAAGTTCCATTTGATAGTACAGTGAGATAGATCTATAAACTAGGGATTTACCAACGTAATACTTATGATGAGAATATAAAGTGGTCATTACAGGCAACCCTTATAATTTATATTAGGTACTATATATTTATTCTTTGTAAATCTTACCTTTTCTTGCCCTATCCTTTGGCCAATGGCCTGGCCTGGGCTAGAGAACAGCCTTACCGCCGCCCTGGACATAAAATAGTAAGTGCACCATATATAGGACTAGGTTCCACGGATGCTATGAGGTTAGACGATGACGATATTTATGCGGTTTGCTAATATTATTTATCTTATTTAATAAATCTGTTTTCTGTTCACAGGCAATTAGTATGATAGCAATCTACTTGATTGTATTATTACAATTCAAAATTTCGCTGCCGAAGGATCCTCAAATCGCAGGAACATAAGAAGTAACATATATGAACAATGTGGCACAATAGAAAGGGCTCATGTTCCACCTACGCACAGGCATAGAACAAAATTTAGACAATTTTAGACCTAATCATGGTTTCTAGGAATATTATGATGAAATTAATTGTGTCTGTATTTTTGGCATATTAAAAAAAAAAAGTTATGTTTAATTAACTATTCTGAATTTCTGGGATCCTTCTTCTGTATGTTTGATTGGAATTGGTCGAATTGAATCGGAGGTACTTTGTATGACTAAAGTCACGATAAACAACATCTACCTACGTGGGCGGAGCCGCTGACATTTGCTAGTTAGTTTTAAGGAGTGATACCGCTTACTTACTCAATTGCGAATTCAATACAGATAAATGTGATTGAGTTCTGGTATAGAAATAATAAGTACCTAATTAATCTTCAGTTGTCATGTCGTTGAGTTCCAGAAGTATAAAGAAATATATCTATTATAATTTAGCTTCTGATTTTTTGTCCGATAACTCTACCGTCGACTGATTTTCATAATATTCATACAGCACTTAAGCTATCAATCTAAATAAACTGTGAATGTTTTAAGCTTTTAAAACAGAGTGAAAAATACGCACTAGCGGTCTCTACTGGCTTCTCATACGCAGTTTCATGATACACATAAAACCCAATTTTTGCAATACCATCGACCGGGTTCAATTGTGAATACCTTTATTTTATTGTTCTTCGTACGGAAATTCGCTGGCAGACGGGGTGGTTATGCCGGACTCGAGCTGACTAAAACAGGACGTCGCTCGTTAGACGATGTGTCGTCTCAGGTCTCCAGATGCAAGTGTAAGGGACCATAAGACATTTACCTCTGACCCTGGCTGGCCCAGGGCCATCTTCCAATCTGAAACTACTCGGGCTTTTACTAGCTACTTAAAAAATAACAAAGTATTTAATTCTTTCTAGAACTCAATTGCACAGGGTTCCGGGGACTTACCGGGTCTAATGAAATATAAATAATCATTCTTTTAAGTTGGACCAAACTGCACACAATCGGTTTATTGTAGGTTCGTACGTATATTTTGGCATTGGGTATTCTCCTATAGATTCGTCTTGGGACGATGTGGACATTTTCCGATCTAAACTTATAGAAAAAGTTAGCATACTAATTTCTTAAAAATTTCATTGAATCTGTTCATTAGTTTTGGATATCGCGGACAAACAATATGTCACGAAATTTTCATATAGAAATATTTAAATGTCTACGTTAAGTATACCTACTTATATAAGCACTTAAAAGACATCTCACTCTCAGCTGTTTTAAATCAAACGTATAGTATCAAATTTCAGAATGAAATCTTAGTTTGAGACGTGTCAATGCCTCACTGTCATTAGATATCGTCCATTTTCAATTTGGAGATGTTGTGACAGCTACGATGAGAATTCATTAATCAACTTTTCCAATTTCCATCAAATTTAGTTCTGTTATTAATGAGTATAAGTAAAAACCTCCCTTCGGACTCTTCAGAAATGGATTCTGATGTAAATTTTCTGTTTAAGCTTTATACGTTGCTTAAAATGATGAGGGAATTAAACAAAAATATGTGCTTTCGGTGTGAAATGGATGTCAGAATAACAATTCATTATTTGAATTGATATTGTGAATGTGAATACAATAGTAGGAGGAATATTAATGTTAGTTTGTTTTGTTTCGATACTCGGTCTTATATTAAAATTATATCTGTGGCTTTGACTGCTACGCAGTGGGTGGAAATTGGAGTCTGACTTATTTAACTATAGAACTTCGATATCGCTAATTGGTTGTGGAGGTCATATGGCAGTCGCTTCACAGAAAATATCGAAGTTCAGCCGTGACATAATCAGACTGGAAAGCCGATCTCGACTTGGTTCGGAAGAACTTCAGAATATAATGATATATATGATGACATACAATATATAAGTATGCATATTCGTTGTGAAACATGCATTAATCAACATACCACGGTGGATTAAATAATACATCTACATTGGTAGGCATTTATAAGTACAGAATCATTGCGAAATCTTCGAAAGTATGCACCTGTCTCCCCCCCCCCCCCAGCTATGTAGGTAACACCGAATTCAAAGTCCCAACCTCTCATGGTAACCTGTCATGACGTCAGCCATTTTGGTGGTAGTCAACGAAATATGTGCGAAAGAAATGAAAGGCCAAGGGATATTAGTGAAGGGGGAGCCTGGATCAATCTGTTCATTGACAGGTGTAACGGGTGGTGAGGTTGTTTTAGGGCCCTAAAGGACCAAGATTTATCTTTATTATCATCCTAATCTATACAACCAACGAACAAAGTTTCACGAAATAATTCATAAATAATAACAAAATATTTGTTAAAAGTTATTGGAGTTCGTTTATTCAACACAATAATATTGAAATTCCAGAAGAATAATAACATTTCCAGTTCAATTAATTTCACAGAACATTCACGAGTTGTACCTACCGATAAAACAAAATATTATTTTGAATATATTGAAAATGAAACGAAATCAGTTGCAAATGTAGGTGACCTGAATTTTATTGAATACGCTTGAGAGCCTCGAATTACGCATTTCACTTATCAGGTGTACAAAACAATCTGGGCTTGTCTATAACCTTCTGAATTAAGTACTGGAAGAATATAACAGATTACTTTGAAAGCTCAAGGCTTTGCTATACTGAATATTAATTTGCTAAGCGAAAGTTACGGGAATCTTTTTGGAATTTTTAATTGCTTTTGAAAAAGGAGATTATTAATTCACATTACCACGACTAACTTAATTTTCATAATTTCACAAACAAATTATGAGAAAAGTTGGTTTTATATAAGTTTTCACTAATTCATTTCGTACCAAATCTCGAAGGATCTACAACAACGGTGCTACGGCGTAGTGTGCTACGAGATTAAAACTGTAATAATTTAGTAAGGGTTGACCATGTGTTTGTAATATAAAGTTTATTTTATAATGTAGTTTTTAGTGTCCGAGTTATATATATATAGTTTATTGAACTATCAATGACGGAATAAAAATATATGTCAAAGATTTTTAATGAATCACTACCAATAATGATCATGTGGTGGAGAGTCAAATGATTGGTAGTTTTCATCACTATTATCGCGTTAGTCCCGGTCAAATCGATTCCGGATTTTACTATTTCACTTCGCACAGTCTCGGCTGTCCTTAGTAGTAAGATCACTTAAGCGATTCTTTTAAGGAGGAAGGTACACGCTTTTATAATAAATTGCCTGAATCGGTACTAAGTAGGCCTGAAAATCAATCTCAAACTTATGTAAAGACCATTTTAGGTAAAAAAGCATACTATAGGACATATATGACTATCTTAAAAACAAAAACATCTGGCTTGAGCATGACGCAGGCACCTCCTAAAATGTTGTTCGGCACAATACTGAATGTCATATTTAACTTAGGTTAATTATTTTATTATAAAGTTGTTATTTTATTTTATATTTCACTAAATAGCTTACCTATTTTTATTTTTCTTTTATCTTTGTTCTGTTTATTGCTTACATTTTGTGTTAAATGTATATGGTATTGTAATTATGGAGGAGGGAGGTCTCCTGGTACAAGTATCCATTGATACTTAAAAGGAGACCTCAGGACACTAATAATTTGTAAAAAAAAATATGAAGAATAAAAGTTTTATTATTATTATATTTTGTTCATTAGACACGAGATAAATGTAGATTCGTCCACATTTAGCCTTAAGGATATAAATATTGTAAATTGACGTCTGAAAAAATGCCGCAGTGGAATTTGTTGCGCCGTTTCTTCTCCACCAGTGCCTTGGAAGCGGTGGTAAACTTAGGTAAAGTAGAATTTATTGACAAACAATAATGTTGTTCTAGATTGAATAAAAATCGTTGGCTTTGACTGACTTTGACATTGGCAAGCATATCATCGAATACGGTATATATAGAAAGAAATAGTATTTTTGAAGTGAAAACTTCTTTAGCGGCGTTGGATGGGTGTAAAATGTTAAGGAAGCGTCAGGATTAGTTGACCTTTGAACCGTAACTGACGATTGACGTCATACAAGATTAGGTACAGACTATCTATTTTGCGAGTTACGATAGATAGCGTCGTAGCTTAAACTGTAAGCACTTCGACTGTAAGTCCTTATAGTTTCAGATAGTATCGGGTTCAAACCACCTGGCCTTCTGAAACTTTTTGTGATTATTTTTTCTTTTTGTAATTTATTACTTTTTATGATTATTTTTATTTCTGTAATTTATTACTTTTTGTGATTATTTTTTTCTTTTCATAATTTATTAATTTTTTCCGACAGAAAATTAGCAGAAAATAAGTGATAGGTTCCATGATTAGCGCTATATTATAGGTATGGTATGGTATGTTCTGTTTTATCTTTTTCTATGAATATAACGAAGGAAGAAAAAAAGAAAATGTTTTCGCTTCTGCCGGCACTTCCAGAGTGCAACCCGTCTTTTTTATGTAGGGGTGCAGTTCACGCAGACCAGCCTAACCATTATTCGTCATGTTCATCACCATATGAGTGCCAATCCCGGTTCTATCCAAAACCAGTACTATAGGCATTTACTTTAGCGACTACCATGTGACCCCTCAAACCTAAGAGGATGGCTTGCACTAGAGCCTCGCCCGGCATTCATAAAAATATAATTTTACAGAAATCATTAAGTTTTAAAAATATTATGTATTGTTTCAGTAAACCGAAACTATATTTGATTGGTGTATTGCTTCAAGCTTAACGGATTGATAGGATTTGATTTGATTGATACTGCTTAATATTTACCTATTTGCTAAAAACGCTGCACCTGTGCGAATATATGTACTAACTTTCATCTAGTGATTGAAATAAAATATATGTCTCTGTTATTCAATTAAAATAATGCCATTTTTACTTATACTTTTCGAAGAGGTCTTTAATGGGCGTATGACGCGTCAACATGTTCTTCAAGGCTTCATCCCACCTCATCTGTCAGTATATCTTCTTATTGACGCAAGACAAGGTTCATTAAAAATAAAAAACCCGACTGATGCTAAAAAGATCGAAACAAGCTTTATAGCAGACGGTACCCATTAATTTGCATCGAGTTTGCGATTTGAAAATGGGAACCTCCTGCTAAAAAGCTTCTTTCGATCTTTCCAGCATCAGTCGGGTTTATTTTTTTAATAAATTAATTTATTTTATACTTTTTAGTTAAGACATACCTATATAGTTTTGTAATCGTCTTCATTTTGATTAATTTTGATACCCCACTCGATAAATTTGAGCGATTTTTTTTATTTTACTACATACATTTTGCGTCAAAATACCAACATATAGCTTTTATTCATATTTTTGTACCCAAGCACACTTGGGCAATAAATAACTTTCGTTTGAATTCGTACGGCGGTTCAGAAGATTTGAGGTAATTAAGAATATTATAAGCATACAAACATAACCTTTCTTGGCAGTCGGGTAAAAATAGCTTGAAAGTGCAAGCTTTGGATAGAAATGTAACTAGGGATAAGTAATGACATACATAAGCTGCCGTGTTGATTCCTGGTGGAGCAGAATAGAGCCACCCCATCTCGTCGTAGCAGCCGAAGGATTGGGCTGTTCTCCATCTGATAGGTAACATGTAGCCCATAACAAAGTGCCCAATTGACGACAATAGGCTCGCCCCCTATAACGAGGCATTGAAAATCATAGCTGGCGAAATGTGAGTGTTAAAACACCCCTACTTCTGGTTTTTCAGTCGGAACTTTACAGGTGTATTCCTTCCCATTAAGCAGTTTTGGTTGGTTCTACTCTCATAATTGTTTTCATACCTACATTATCCCCGGTTGTTGGTTGGTACTCTTTCTTTTGATTTGGTATATCCTAGCCCCATAAGGAAAGTCAGCACCAGAGTGTCATTCATTAATCAATAGCTGTGCCGACTAGCCAGGTTAGAAGGCCCCGACCACGAATAATGTTCGAATTCGTAACGTAACCAGAGAACCTACCTACTGTGAACCAATCGCAATGATCCATTCTTTCGATACGTTTACGTTACGAATTCGAATATATTATTCGCGCTCGAAGCACAGATCTTCGTAGACCCATACATATACTTATATCACGTGTTTATACTACAGCTTGACAGTTTACTGTTTGTTGAATGAATGTTTGTGATCTTCAATGTGAACAGACGTGTATACAACAATTAAAATTACAAATATAAAAAGTGCTGAATCGTGACCTTCTTTCTATCAACACACATTAATAAAACTGACTCAAATACAAAGTGCAATAATTATGAAAATGTGCTATGCTTAGAATAAATCATATCTGACTACAGCAAGATGGACAGCAGCCCCTTTAGTAAGGGCAGCAGGACGACACGAACGCCGCCGCCAACGCCTTCACCCGCTCCTCGTCCAAGCGAGCAGAGCCAAATGCTGACCCAGGTGGAATGCATCTCAACCCCGGAGATAACGAATTGGATGACCAGTATCGAGCAGCATCTGAACGAAATATGCACTATCACTACGGAGGGAAAACTCAACTCAGAACAGAAGTTACGGGTTAGTGCATTGTGTCGAAAAGTCGGGCACGGTGCGTCCCAAATGGCAGTGCAATACCAGGCCCTAAAAGGAAAGACTATACAAGTCAACACAGCTCGCCAAGCACTCATGGAGCAAATAGACCTATCCAAACAAATAACTGACCTACAGCAAACCATCGAGGAGGCCTCTAAGCAAAAACACGGAGTAACACCAGTATCATTTGCAAATATGGTAAAAAAGGGGACCAGCGAATTTATACCCAGTTCAAACATTAACTCAGTGGTGATCTACCCCAACGACAAGGCCAAGTCAAGCGAAGAGACCAAGTCCCTAGTCCAAAAAATTATCTGCCCAGAGCAAATGAAACTGCAAGTCAGAGGGCTGCGTAAAACAAAGAACGGTGGCGTTATTATTAGTACTGACTCAAAGGGAGACATTGAGAAATTAAAGAAATCAGCCCAGCTAACTAACTCAGGCCTCACTGTAAATGATCAGAAAAAAAGAAACCCGAGGGTTATAATCATAGGAGTGCCGGCGAATATGCAAGAAAAGGAAGTCTTTACCTGCCTGTACCACCAGAACTTAGGCGAAAAGCTGCAGGATTATTGCCTTGAAAAGTTCCTGGCCTCGATTAGACTCAGCCATAAATCGGGTAAGAGGGACGCAGAGACCCATAATTATATAATAGAAGTACCTGCAAGCATACGAAAAGTCCTGATAACCAAGGAAAGGGTATTTGTGAACTGGTCATCTTGCCCTGTTAGAGACTTCACGCTTGTGACCCGATGTTTCAAGTGCCAGCAGTACGGCCATGCAGCTAAAACATGCAGGGAGACGACATACACCTGCGGGCAGTGTGGAGAGCAAGGACACGCGTCAAAGGAATGTGCAAAGAAGACAGAAGAAGCCAAATGCGCGACGTGCCTAAAGTTCAAGAAGCCGAGTAACCATTCCACGGGAGCACCGGATTGTCCTGCAAAAGTAATGGCGGAAAGAAGGTACCTAAATTCTATCGATTATGAAGGCGCCTAAGAGCGCCCCTAACCAAGTTTTTTACCGACCTTTTTATTTTTATAGTTTTTAATTTACTATAAGTGTTAGGACAATGGCTTATAATTTAGTAAATGACTTAGATAACTTCTCTGTGGCAGAGTCTAAAACGTGTGAGGCAGAAGAGTGCAAACAATATCTAACCTCGTGCAGTAACCCATTAACCATAATAACCCAAAATATTCGTAGTGTCTTTAAGAACATAGATGGATTTCTAACTTTACAACATAGAATAGATATGAACCTTGACGTCATTGTATTTACGGAATGTAGACTATCCTTACCATATAACATACTATTAATTCCGGGATATAATATGCACAGAAGTAACACAATATATAACCAGAACGATGGGATAGTAGTTTACATAAAAAGTGACATAAATGCAACTGTAGAGGAACCAAGTATGCAAGAATGCAATAGATTATTGATAAAAATAGGAACAGACTTGGTAATACTTGCAATATACAGACCTCCCGCTTTTAGCGATAAGTATAAATTTATCAACTCATTAAATAATACCCTACAAGAACTGTCTTCCTATAAAAACATAATTTTAACTGGAGACATTAACATAAACATCTTAAAAGGACAACAAGACGTAAAGGAGGATGCCCTACATTATCTCAACCTCTGCTCATTTCATGGTTTACTCACCACTCACTCTTTTATCACGCGTCAAGCAAGTGGTTCTTGTCTAGATCATATCATGCTAAAAACACAATATCCCGCACATGTATTCATCATCAACTCCACTATAACCGATCATAACGCTGCCCTACTAACCCTAAGCTGCAAGTTACCTAAACTAGAAAAAACTCGCTTAATCACAAAATTAAACATGGATAGACTTGAACACGATTTACGCAACATCGACTATGACCCAGTTTACTATTCTGATGACCCGCAATTTTGCATGCAATACATTATCGAAAATGTAAAGAATGCAATACATAAAAATACAAGGGTAACACGATTGCATAACAAAAACAACAACATCAAACCGTGGATTACACCAGGTCTCATCCGCTGTATGAAACACAGGGATCAGCTTCACTTGAAATGTAAACGTAACCCTGACAACCTAACTTTACGGGTATCTTATAAAAGATATCGAAATTTTTGCAATAACCTGTTAAGAAAAGTCAAAATAAATCACGAAAAACTAGAGCTGGAGAGGGCGGGGACGAATAGTAAAAAGATCTGGCAACATATTAAAAATATAACTTACACTAAGAAGCAAAAGGAATCGCCTTCAAGTCTATTAAACACCCATCCATCACAGGAGGAATCTGCTAACATAGTAAATAAGTTCTTTATAAATGTTGGTAAGCGGCTCGCACAGCAAACGCAAGCGGACACGCAGTTTCCCTCAGGCCCCCCCTTCCCGAATAGGACTACCCTGTCATCTTTTGTACTATTGGACACCGACGAAAACGAAGTTGACAGTATAATCGCCAACTTAAAAGACGACTGTGCTATTGGCGTAGACCTCATATCAAATAAAATCCTTAAAAAATTCAGGCATATACTGGTAGAACCTTTAACTAACATATTCCGAAAATGTTTAGCGATAGGCGTTTTCCCTAGGTGCCTTAAAAAAGCTGTAGTTGTTCCTGTATATAAATCCGGAAGGAAAGACCAAGTATCAAATTATAGGCCTATATCCATACTCCCAGCAATCTCAAAAATACTTGAGAAAATCATAAATAATAGGTTGATTAAATATTTAGAGGATAATTCGCTCTTATCAAATACACAGTTTGGATTTAGAGCTAAGAGGTCTACGGCCGATGCAGTGCATCATCTGACGGATTATATAGCGCAAGAGCTTGATAAGGGTAATCATACAGTGGGAATATTTCTGGACCTCGCTAAAGCGTATGATACGGTCTCTGTTCCCAAACTGTTGAGTAAGCTTGATAATATGGGAATAAGAGGCCTACAGCTGGAACTTCTCAAGAGCTACTTGAAAGAACGTACCCAATGCGTAAAGATAGGGAGTGTTCTCAGTGAGGAAATGGAGAACACCTCTTTTGGTATTCCCCAAGGAAGCGTATTAGGAAGTACACTTTTCTTAATTTATATAAACGAACTTTGTAATATAAAACTAGAACACGGTACGATTATATCATACGCCGATGACACTGCCCTCCTTTTTTCTGCTGATGCAGAAACAGAAGTGTACGGGCGTGCGCAGCGGGGATTTAACATTGTAAGCAAATGGCTTCAATATAATTTATTAACACTGAATGCAGACAAAACTAAATACGTTACTTTCTCGATGCGCAAAAGACCATCTACAACACAGCCCAAGCACTTACTGTATGCGCATCACTGTATAGAACCAAATAATAATAAGGATAAGTGTACTTGCCCGGCTATAACTGTAACCCATAAGATAAAATACCTAGGTATTTTAATAGATGAAACCCTTTCGTTTAAAGAGCATTGCGAAACACTAGTTAATCGATTACGCAAGTTGATGTTTGTATTTAAGAGAATAAGATATATCAGTGAACCACAATTGATTAAACAAGTTTACTATGCCCTTTGTCAGTCAATATTAACATATTGCATAACAACTTGGGGGGGAGGGGGTAGGACATTGCTACTGCCCGTCGAGCGAGCTCAGAGAGCGATCCTCAAGATAGCAACGTTCCGCTCCTTCTTATCTCCCACCGATCTCCTATACAAATCCTGCAAAGTACTAACAGTCCGCCAGTTATTTATATTAAACACAGTACTAAAACAACACGCAGCACTTCCATACAGCACCGAAAGTACTAACAAAAGACGGAAAGATATTGTATGTACTGAAAGAATTGCGATAAAACACGAGTACACAGGCAAATTTTACTTGTTTTTAGGACCGCTTCTGTACAAAAGGATAAATGCTTTATCTAGCATTTATTCTCTAAATTATGTTTGTTGTAAGCAAGTGGTGAAGAATTACCTCCAAAGCTTGTCCTACGATGACACAGAGGAGTTGTTGTCTGTGTTAAAATAGGTATAATTAATGATAAGTTGCATATTTAAGATATTACTTTAGTTAACAGTAGTAACAACTTTGGCTTTATATTATTCAAAGTAATTATAATTGTTATTGTATTTGTAATTGTATTATAGGATTATTATTTATCTGCACATGACGCCTGAAGCACAGGACTACCTAGTTCAGGCATAACTTAGATTATCCCTAACATAGATAAAAGCTATGTAAGACACCTAACTGAGCATAAATATATTTTACATATCTAAGATTACCCTACATGCACGATGTACTAACGCACACTAGATTAAGAAAACATGTAAATTACTGTACAACGATTATTAAATAAATTGAATTGAATTGAATTGAATAAACAGCCATCGAATGTACAGCGGCACTGATGAAATCGATAAAATTAACAAGGTCAATGATAGTAGTTCATGATACTCGCGATGAACGTATGCGTTTTCAACCAATTCCATTATCTAGAGTGGCTCTTCACAGTTAATAACCGCACTTGTCGTTGAATGGAGTGGTTGGATGATACAAATATCTACCGAACTGAGCGATGTGCTACCGAATGATGTCACATGCATTGCGTCAATAGTTCAGTACTCGGTGGAAAACTTTTTTATCTAGTTCATGGATTATGCTGATATTTATTTAAAATTCTTTTTATATATGTATTACTAACTGAACCGCCTCGGCTTCGCCCACGGCATACTTCAAACCTCGTATCACCATAAGCCATTATCAATTGTTTTACCTTCCCGGAACCTCTCCACTAACACTTGAACTTTATGATATGGCATTAAAGTTCAAATTTACTTTTAATTACTATTAAGCATTGTTTGTATGGAAGTATAGAAAAGTCATCTTTTTAGACTATTTCAGGCATTTTTTTAATTTTTTTCCACGTTGGAACCATCCTCGTACTGCAAGGAATATTCTAAAAAAAGAATTAGCGAAATCGGTTCAGCGGCTTTTTATACCACTTTGGTGGCAGACAAGCACACGACCCACCTGATGGAAAGTGGTTCGAGATTTGCGCTTAGCAACACATTCGGCGATTCATTTTTATATCATAGACTAGTTGTAGATAGCCTTTGTGGCGTAGCAGTATAACGTTCGACTGCTACGCAGTAGGCGTAGGTTCGATTCCCAATTAGTGTAAATATTTTAATGCATAAATATGTAGGGTGCTTTTATGTATTAGATGTATGTATTTAATAAAATAATTATCTTAATGGTTACATATTAAGATCCCGAAACTCATAATACGAAATTTCATAATACCGATGTACGAAAGACCGAAGTTCAAAATCCCGATTGTTCGGTGGCCGAATCTTCAAAATACCGAAAGTACAAAATTCCGAAGTTCATTATTCAGAAACTTCGATTTTGGGGAAGTTTTGTTTGCATGGTTATAAAAAAATAACCACGAAGGCTTCTAACCTTCTAACCTAATCTATCCATGTTGGAATGCGCGGGGTGGATATTGTGTGCCTCGATATAGATACGTATAGGTTAGAAGGGTATGTGGACACCTCCGCCATGCCCTTCGTGTTAGGTTACTTGTGATCATACATGAAGATATAGGAGCTACATGACAAAAACAACCTCTGTAAAAAGTAACTATATAAATTTTTAATTTTCTGAATTTTGAACTTCGGGATTCTGAACTTCGGGATTTTGAAATTCGGTATTATAATGATAAGTAACTCTTAAAATATGTATATTCGTACTCTAGAATCCAAAACAAAAGCTTGCTTACTTTCGGTCGCTGCGCTGTACTTATAGAATGTCTTACAATATTTATTATGCTAGCTGTTGCCCGCGGCTCCGGCCGCGGCTCCGCCCGCGTGGATGTCGGTGATCGCTTAGTTTTGAGCCGACGGTATTGATTTGCATTGATTTCACCTCTCAACTCAACTTTGTCACCGACTATTTTTACATTAATGATCACTGCTCCGCTCCCTTGAGTAGTAGTGTGAGGATATATATGTGTTATTATGTTGTATAAGCTATCTAATATATAAAATTCTCGTGTCACAGTTTTCGTTGCCAAACTCCTCTGAAACGGCTCGACCGATTCTCATGAAATTTTGTGGGCATATCGGTTAGGTCTGAGAATCGGCCAACATCTATTTTTCATACCCCGATTCGCGATAACCGACATTCACGCGGGCGGAGCCGCGGGCGACAGCTAGTATTATTATAAAGTTTCATTAAAATCCATTCTGTAGTTTTTACGTGAAAGAGTAACAAACATCCATCCATCAATTTTTATGATATTTAGTTGTTGTCCGGGGCTTCGTCTGCAAGAGATAGGTACCTACTGAGCTTATTATCGTGTCTCACAACCCACAGGCAATTATTACCGTGATACGACAATATCCTACAACTTATTCTCTAACCTAACATTTTGGGGTGCTGGTTGGGTAACCTCCACGTCGGCTTCTCCGTTTCTTCCCCCTTTGGACCGCGGTCCTGGGGAGCGGAAGCGGGGGGGCTGGTGCACCCTGGACAACGGCTAACAGACTCCTACCTTGGGAGTTCTGTTGGCCGTTGACAAATAACCCGACGGCTGACCTCACGAGGAGGTCGTGGGATGGCGGGCCTTCAAGGCCCGCGGGAAGGGGTCCGTAGGACACCCTTCCATTCCAACAGCCCTTTTAAGGGCTAGCTGACCCCATTGCACGAGGGGGTCGTGGTATGGCGGGCCTGCAAGGCCCGCGGGGAGGGATCCGTAGGGTTCCTCCCACCTCAACAGCCCTTTTTAGGGCTAGCCGTCGCTCCCGGTACCCCTCTGCTTTAGCAGAGGAGACACGGGAGAGGCGATGGGATCGTTTGATCCGGGGACGGGTTGGCCTACTGCTCGCGCAGGGGCTGACGGGCATTCGTGCCGCCGTCGGCGTTGGGAGAGTTGGCTACTCCCCCGCATCGCGTAACCTCCGAGATATCGACAACGACCTGAGTGCTAGCCACACTCGGGAACGCCGATATCCTGGGGGCCGTGGGGCTTGCCTTAATTGGCCGGCCCGCGACAAGGAAAAGTCTGAAAACCCGACAGCGAAGTCGCTTAAAACCTGTGGATACCTGGGGACCTCCACAGTATGTACCCCGCTTCCTGGAATGGCCGTCACCCAGGAAGTGTGATTAGAGCGGTTCTACTCGTGGGAACTTATGGAGAATCTTGAAAACAAAACCCAAAAAAACCCCTTACCAAGCGAAATAGTCTGCGCGGAGGTCGCGCAGCACCAAGACGCGGAGGTCGCGTCCCAAGCGGTGTCGGACCACCCTGACACCGCCGCCCAGAGCAGGGCTAGCAGTCCGGGCGTAGCAACCCGGAGCTCAGCCGGAAAGAGGGACCAGGTTCCTCCCCTTCGGCCTTATGAGCCGGACCCGGAGGTCAGCATGACCGACGGGTCCACGTCCAGCAGCGGACAGGAGGGAGAATACCTTTCTCCCCCGCCCAAGTTTGCGGCGCTCGGTCGCCGAAAGACGCGGGGTGGCAAGAGGGCTGCCCCTCAAAAGCGTGCCCCAGCCCCAGTCCCGAAGGGTGTCATGGCGCCGCCGAGTTCCTCCTCCTCGGCGGCGCCCTTGCCTTGTGCCGGCGACACCACCTCTAACCAGGTGGTGGAGGCCCTTAAAGGCCTTGCTGAGGCCCGAACTGGGGCTATGACGCCGGAGGAGGACCGGCTCATGCGGTCGACGCTCCGCCTAGTGGAGCATTACAATCTGCTCAGGGCGGAGCTAGGCCGCGCGCAGCAGGAGCGGGCTGACCTCGGCAGGCGTCAGGAGGCCTTGCTCGGGGAAACCGAGCGGCAGGCGGCGGAATACCGCGGGGAGATGGCCAAGATGGCGGCTGAGTTGGCGGCGCTCCAAGACCGTGTGGCCCGCACAGAGAGGCGGAGGGTCGGAGCGCAGCCGGAACCGCCATCGCCACCATCTCGGTCCAGGTCGCCGGTGCGGCCGGGGACGCCGCCTTCTCCTCCGGTGCAGCCGGCGCCACCGGCGTCACCGGCACCACCGCGTTTGCCGCCGCCGCCGCTCCCGCCGCGCTTAGCGGTCCCGCGGCCGCCGCTGCCGGCGCAGCCGAGGCCGACGTTGCGGCTCGCCCAGCCGCAGCCCTGGCAGGCGCAGGCGCCTGTGCCGGCGGGGTCCGCGAACGCACTGGAGGCCTGCGTGGCGGCAATGGCGGCACAACAGGCGCGGCACGAGGAGTGGACGCGGAGCTGTCTGGAGGCCATTATGGCCTCCATTCACCGTCCACCCTTGGCGCAGCCGAGTGGGGGATACGCCGGAGCGGTCAAGCGGGGCCCCATCCGCACGGTAGCGGCGGGGTCCCCGCAGGAGTCGGCCCGCGTCGCGCCCACTGCGCCGGCTGCCCCGGCCACCATCGCTGCGTCAGCCAGGGGTGCCCAAGCCAAGGGCAAGGGAAAGGGGAAGGGCAAGGGGAAGACGTCCCCAGTCCCAGCCCCGGCCCTGGCACCGGTTTCGGCCCCGACTGCCTCCAGTAGCTCTGCACCGGCAGGGGGCTGGGAGGTGGTCGGTGAGGCCAAAAAATCGCGGAACGCCCGTAAAAAGGCAGCAAAAAGGGCCAAGAAGGCCCTGGCTGCTGCGAAGGGAGCGCCGGGAAGGCTGCGCGTCCCCCGTACCACCGCTGTCGTCTTAACGATGACACCGGAGGCGACGGAGAGGGGCGTGCAGTACGTGGACCTGGTAAAACAGGCGAGGGGCCTCATTGACATGAGGGCCCTCGACGTGGCGGGGACCCTCCGAGTGACTCACACTCGGACGGGTGCCCGGCTCATCCACGTTCCTGGCGCTACAAGCGGTCCCAAGGCTGATGCCATAGCGGCTAAGCTTAGGGAGACGCTGAATGCAGCCGACGTCCGGGTGTCCAGGCCCACCAAGTGCGCAGAGTTGCGCATTTCGGACCTGGACGACTCCATCACGGCCGATGAAATTCGGATCACCGTGGCGGAGGCCGGGGGCTGCCCCCCTGAAGCGGTCAAGGTCGGAGCAATCCGCTACGGCCGTCGCGGACAGGGGGCAGTAGTTGTCGGCTGCCCCATTGCAGCAGCCCAAAAGGCTGCCGACATGCGGACCCTCGCGGTGGGCGGAGTTGTAGGGGTGCGGGTACGCCTCCTACAGGACCGACCGGCTAGGTGCTTTAGGTGCCTGTCGGTCGGCCACGTGGGAGTGCAGTGCACGGCGGAGGTAACGGTCGGCGACCGTTGCTTCCGCTGTAGCCAACCCGGTCATAGGGCCGGTGGTTGCGAAGCTCCGCCACACTGTTTTAGGTGTGCGGCGGAGGGCAAGCCGGCCGACCACAGGGTTGGCAGCAAGGCCTGCACCCGCGGGGAGCCGAAGCCGCGAGGCGGGCGTTCCGCCAATGGTTCGGGGCGGGATGCGGAGATGGTTCCGTAATGGATTCCCAGCTCCGCATCCTGCAGGCGAACCTGGGCCACGGTGCCGATGCTCAGGCCCTTCTGCTCCAGAGCATGGCACAGTGGTCCATACACGTCGCCGCAGTCGCCGATCCATACACTCACCGGCCCCTCGGGCCCGCCTGGGTGGTCGACCTGGATGGATCGGCGGCACTGGTGCATAACGCCGCTGCGGGTGCCCCTCCCCTTGTAGTGATCGCAAGGGAGCATGGCATCGTAGCGGCGCGTGTAGGGGAGATTGCGGTCGTGGCCGTTTAGCTCACGCCGGGGTCACACCGACTCATTGGGCAGTATCGGCGGTCGCTGGAGCGGCTGACCGACGTCGTCAATGCCTGTACGCCTCGTCAGGTTCTTGTGCTCGGGGACTTCAACGCCTGGTCTCAGGCTTGGGGTTCCCGGCGCACAAACGCGCGGGGCAGGGCTCTGGAGAGCTGGGCCGATTCTCTCGGCTTAGTTCTCCAGAATCGCGGGGCCGAAGCCACGTATGTGGGCACCTTTGTGGCGGGGGAGCGCAGGTCGATCAATTCAATTCAATTCAATTTATTTATTTAATAATCGTTGTACAGTAATTTACATGTTTTCTTAATCTAGTGTGCGTTAGTACATCGTGCATGTAGGGTAATCTTAGATATGTAAAATATATTTATGCTCAGTTAGGTGTCTTACATAGCTTTTATCTATGTTAGGGATAATCTAAGTTATGCCTGAACTAGGTAGTCCTGTGCTTCAGGCGTCATGTGCAGATAAATAATAATCCTATAATACAATTACAAATACAATAACAATTATAATTACTTTGAATAATATAAAGCCAAAGTTGTTACTACTGTTAACTAAAGTAATATCTTAAATATGCAACTTATCATTAATTATACCTATTTTAACACAGACAACAACTCCTCTGTGTCATCGTAGGACAAGCTTTGGAGGTAATTCTTCACCACTTGCTTACAACAAACATAATTTAGAGAATAAATGCTAGATAAAGCATTTATCCTTTTGTACAGAAGCGGTCCTAAAAACAAGTAAAATTTGCCTGTGTACTCGTGTTTTATCGCAATTCTTTCAGTACATACAATATCTTTCCGTCTTTTGTTAGTACTTTCGGTGCTGTATGGAAGTGCTGCGTGTTGTTTTAGTACTGTGTTTAATATAAATAACTGGCGGACTGTTAGTACTTTGCAGGATTTGTATAGGAGATCGGTGGGAGATAAGAAGGAGCGGAACGTTGCTATCTTGAGGATCGCTCTCTGAGCTCGCTCGACGGGCAGTAGCAATGTCCTACCCCCTCCCCCCCAAGTTGTTATGCAATATGTTAATATTGACTGACAAAGGGCATAGTAAACTTGTTTAATCAATTGTGGTTCACTGATATATCTTATTCTCTTAAATACAAACATCAACTTGCGTAATCGATTAACTAGTGTTTCGCAATGCTCTTTAAACGAAAGGGTTTCATCTATTAAAATACCTAGGTATTTTATCTTATGGGTTACAGTTATAGCCGGGCAAGTACACTTATCCTTATTATTATTTGGTTCTATACAGTGATGCGCATACAGTAAGTGCTTGGGCTGTGTTGTAGATGGTCTTTTGCGCATCGAGAAAGTAACGTATTTAGTTTTGTCTGCATTCAGTGTTAATAAATTATATTGAAGCCATTTGCTTACAATGTTAAATCCCCGCTGCGCACGCCCGTACACTTCTGTTTCTGCATCAGCAGAAAAAAGGAGGGCAGTGTCATCGGCGTATGATATAATCGTACCGTGTTCTAGTTTTATATTACAAAGTTCGTTTATATAAATTAAGAAAAGTGTACTTCCTAATACGCTTCCTTGGGGAATACCAAAAGAGGTGTTCTCCATTTCCTCACTGAGAACACTCCCCATCTTTACGCATTGGGTACGTTCTTTCAAGTAGCTCTTGAGAAGTTCCAGCTGTAGGCCTCTTATTCCCATATTATCAAGCTTACTCAACAGTTTGGGAACAGAGACCGTATCATACGCTTTAGCGAGGTCCAGAAATATTCCCACTGTATGATTACCCTTATCAAGCTCTTGCGCTATATAATCCGTCAGATGATGCACTGCATCGGCCGTAGACCTCTTAGCTCTAAATCCAAACTGTGTATTTGATAAGAGCGAATTATCCTCTAAATATTTAATCAACCTATTATTTATGATTTTCTCAAGTATTTTTGAGATTGCTGGGAGTATGGATATAGGCCTATAATTTGATACTTGGTCTTTCCTTCCGGATTTATATACAGGAACAACTACAGCTTTTTTAAGGCACCTAGGGAAAACGCCTATCGCTAAACATTTTCGGAATATGTTAGTTAAAGGTTCTACCAGTATATGCCTGAATTTTTTAAGGATTTTATTTGATATGAGGTCTACGCCAATAGCACAGTCGTCTTTTAAGTTGGCGATTATACTGTCAACTTCGTTTTCGTCGGTGTCCAATAGTACAAAAGATGACAGGGTAGTCCTATTCGGGAAGGGGGGGCCTGAGGGAAACTGCGTGTCCGCTTGCGTTTGCTGTGCGAGCCGCTTACCAACATTTATAAAGAACTTATTTACTATGTTAGCAGATTCCTCCTGTGATGGATGGGTGTTTAATAAACTTGAAGGCGATTCCTTTTGCTTCTTAGTGTAAGTTATATTTTTAATATGTTGCCAGATCTTTTTACTATTCGTCCCCGCCCTCTCCAGCTCTAGTTTTTCGTGATTTATTTTGACTTTTCTTAACAGGTTATTGCAAAAATTTCGATATCTTTTATAAGATACCCGTAAAGTTAGGTTGTCAGGGTTACGTTTACATTTCAAGTGAAGCTGATCCCTGTGTTTCATACAGCGGATGAGACCTGGTGTAATCCACGGTTTGATGTTGTTGTTTTTGTTATGCAATCGTGTTACCCTTGTATTTTTATGTATTGCATTCTTTACATTTTCGATAATGTATTGCATGCAAAATTGCGGGTCATCAGAATAGTAAACTGGGTCATAGTCGATGTTGCGTAAATCGTGTTCAAGTCTATCCATGTTTAATTTTGTGATTAAGCGAGTTTTTTCTAGTTTAGGTAACTTGCAGCTTAGGGTTAGTAGGGCAGCGTTATGATCGGTTATAGTGGAGTTGATGATGAATACATGTGCGGGATATTGTGTTTTTAGCATGATATGATCTAGACAAGAACCACTTGCTTGACGCGTGATAAAAGAGTGAGTGGTGAGTAAACCATGAAATGAGCAGAGGTTGAGATAATGTAGGGCATCCTCCTTTACGTCTTGTTGTCCTTTTAAGATGTTTATGTTAATGTCTCCAGTTAAAATTATGTTTTTATAGGAAGACAGTTCTTGTAGGGTATTATTTAATGAGTTGATAAATTTATACTTATCGCTAAAAGCGGGAGGTCTGTATATTGCAAGTATTACCAAGTCTGTTCCTATTTTTATCAATAATCTATTGCATTCTTGCATACTTGGTTCCTCTACAGTTGCATTTATGTCACTTTTTATGTAAACTACTATCCCATCGTTCTGGTTATATATTGTGTTACTTCTGTGCATATTATATCCCGGAATTAATGGTATGTTATATGGTAAAGATAGTCTACATTCCGTAAATACAATGACGTCAAGGTTCATATCTATTCTATGTTGTAAAGTTAGAAATCCATCTATGTTCTTAAAGACACTACGAATATTTTGGGTTATTATGGTTAATGGGTTACTGCACGAGGTTAGATATTGTTTGCACTCTTCTGCCTCACACGTTTTAGACTCTGCCACAGAGAAGTTATCTAAGTCATTTACTAAATTATAAGCCATTGTCCTAACACTTATAGTAAATTAAAAACTATAAAAATAAAAAGGTCGGTAAAAAAACTTGGTTAGGGGCGCTCTTAGGCGCCTTCATAATCGATAGAATTTAGGTACCTTCTTTCCGCCATTACTTTTGCAGGACAATCCGGTGCTCCCGTGGAATGGTTACTCGGCTTCTTGAACTTTAGGCACGTCGCGCATTTGGCTTCTTCTGTCTTCTTTGCACATTCCTTTGACGCGTGTCCTTGCTCTCCACACTGCCCGCAGGTGTATGTCGTCTCCCTGCATGTTTTAGCTGCATGGCCGTACTGCTGGCACTTGAAACATCGGGTCACAAGCGTGAAGTCTCTAACAGGGCAAGATGACCAGTTCACAAATACCCTTTCCTTGGTTATCAGGACTTTTCGTATGCTTGCAGGTACTTCTATTATATAATTATGGGTCTCTGCGTCCCTCTTACCCGATTTATGGCTGAGTCTAATCGAGGCCAGGAACTTTTCAAGGCAATAATCCTGCAGCTTTTCGCCTAAGTTCTGGTGGTACAGGCAGGTAAAGACTTCCTTTTCTTGCATAGTCGCCGGCACTCCTATGATTATAACCCTCGGGTTTCTTTTTTTCTGATCATTTACAGTGAGGCCTGAGTTAGTTAGCTGGGCTGATTTCTTTAATTTCTCAATGTCTCCCTTTGAGTCAGTACTAATAATAACGCCACCGTTCTTTGTTTTACGCAGCCCTCTGACTTGCAGTTTCATTTGCTCTGGGCAGATAATTTTTTGGACTAGGGACTTGGTCTCTTCGCTTGACTTGGCCTTGTCGTTGGGGTAGATCACCACTGAGTTAATGTTTGAACTGGGTATAAATTCGCTGGTCCCCTTTTTTACCATATTTGCAAATGATACTGGTGTTACTCCGTGTTTTTGCTTAGAGGCCTCCTCGATGGTTTGTTGTAGGTCAGTTATTTGTTTGGATAGGTCTATTTGCTCCATGAGTGCTTGGCGAGCTGTGTTGACTTGTATAGTCTTTCCTTTTAGGGCCTGGTATTGCACTGCCATTTGGGACGCACCGTGCCCGACTTTTCGACACAATGCACTAACCCGTAACTTCTGTTCTGAGTTGAGTTTTCCCTCCGTAGTGATAGTGCATATTTCGTTCAGATGCTGCTCGATACTGGTCATCCAATTCGTTATCTCCGGGGTTGAGATGCATTCCACCTGGGTCAGCATTTGGCTCTGCTCGCTTGGACGAGGAGCGGGTGAAGGCGTTGGCGGCGGCGTTCGTGTCGTCCTGCTGCCCTTACTAAAGGGGCTGCTGTCCATCTTGCTGTAGTCAGATATGATTTATTCTAAGCATAGCACATTTTCATAATTATTGCACTTTGTATTTGAGTCAGTTTTATTAATGTGTGTTGATAGAAAGAAGGTCACGATTCAGCACTTTTTATATTTGTAATTTTAATTGTTGTATACACGTCTGTTCACATTGAAGATCGGATGATGTGTGATCATAGACCTTTCGTTCGCGAGCGCTTCCCTGTCACTCCGCGTGCGGGACTGGCGTGTCGCCGTGGAGGTGGAGACACTATCGGACCACCGATACGTTCGGTTCGATGTCTCCCCTCCTGCGGGTGATGCGCCGGTCATATCGGCCCAACGCGAGCCGCGCTGGGTGTTGGGGCGACTGAATCGGGAGGACCTCCTGGAGGCCGCCATCGTACAGGCCTGGGCCATTGCGCCGGACAGGCCTGTCGACATAGACGATGAAGCGGCCTGGTTCCGGGAGGCCATGACACGGGTCTGCGATGCGGGTATGCCTAGGGCTCCAGCCTATAATCCGAGGCGTCGGGTCTACTGGTGGAATGCGGAGATCGCGAGGCTGCGTCAAGCCTGCGTGATCACGCACCGCCGGTGGGCTCGACTCCGTAGGAGGCGTAGCCGTACCGCAGATTCGGAGCCCCGACTGGCGGAGCTTCACGAGGGATACAGGGAGGCCCGGAATGCCCTCCGAGCGGAGATCAAGCGGTCTAAGGCCGCTTGTTACCGGGAGCTCCTGGAGACGCTGGAGCGGGACCCATGGGGGCGGCCTTACCTTATGGTAAGAGAAAAGCTGCGCCCCCGGGCCCCTCCGCTGACCCAGGTGCTCGAACCGGCTCTGCTCGGAGGAGTGGTGGAATCCCTGTTCCCGGCGCGAGCGGAACATGTTCCGCCGCAGATGGCTCCGCCGCCTCGGTCGCCTACGGCGCCCAGTGCGGTGATTGACGACGACGTGCCCGAGGTCACTTGGGTAGAACTAGAGCTGGCGGTGCGAAGGCTGAGAGCCAAGAAAAACACCGCCCCGGGACCCGACGGCATTCCAGGCCGCGCGTGGGTCCTAGCTCTAGGGGAAGACGGTCTCGAACCCCGACTGAGAGGGTTCCTCAGCGCATGTTTGGAGCGGGGCCAGTTTCCGAAGATGTGGAGGACGGGGAAACTGGTCCTCATCCGCAAGAAGGGACGCCCGGCGGACGAGCCGTCCGGGTACCGGCCCATAGTGCTGCTCGACGAGGTAGGCAAGCTCTTCGAAAGAGTAATTGCCAAGCGCCTCGTCGAGCATCTCTCTAGAGTGGGGCCGGACCTGGCGAATACCCAGTTTGGGTTCCGCCGGTGGCGTTCCACTGTGGATGCCATCATGCGTGTGAGGACTCTGGCGGAGGATGCGGTTGCCCGGGGCGAGGTGATGTTGGCGGTGTCCTTGGACATCTCCAACGCCTTCAACACCTTGCCCTGGAGTTGCATCAGGGAGGCACTCGTGTACCACGGTGTGCCTCTCTACCTCCGCCGCATAGTCGGGGCTTACCTGACGGAGAGAGCCGTCGTCTACCCGAGTTCGACCGGAGTCGGTAGGCGTGAGATGTCGTGCGGTGTTCCACAGGGATCGGTCCTGGGACCGTTACTGTGGAACATCGGTTACGACTGGGTGCTTCGCGGTGACTTCGCGTACGGTGCCACCGTCACGTGTTATGCGGACGACACGCTGGTGACGGTGGGCGGGGCTACGCTCCGCGAGGCAACCCTGAGGGCCACGACCGCGGTTGGCCAAGTCGTCGAGCGGATCCGGCGGCTGGGTCTCGAGGTGGCTCTGCACAAGTCCGAGGCCATGTTCTTTCATGGTCCTCGGCGCAGGCCAGGCCCGGGAGCCAGCCTTACAGTGGGAGGCACTCCCATCGACATCAAGCCCCAGCTGAAATACCTGGGGCTCGTGCTTGACGGTCGATGGGACTTCGGACAACATCTCCGAAGCCTGCGCCCCAAGTTGGTCACCACGGCGAATGCCCTGAGTCGGCTGTTGCCCAACTTGAAGGGCCCAGGGGCCTCCTGCAGGAGACTCTACGCGGGTGTCGTGCGGTCCATGGCCCTATATGGGTGCCCCGTGTGGGCGGACACCCTGGGGGCCAGATTCCTGCCTCTGCTCCGTACGGCGCAGAGGACGATGGCCTCCAGGGCCATCAGGGGATACCGCACGATATCCTTCGAAGCGGCGAGTCTCCTGGCCGGATCGCCACCGTGGATCCTGGAAGCGAGGGCCCTTTCGGCACTATACCAGTTCCGAAAGGAGGCGCGGGAGCGGGGATTCGATCCCGAGCCCGAGGACATTCGGGCCGAGAAATCCCGGCTCCACCAGGTCATGGTGGCCGAGTGGGAGCGACGACTTGGGCAACCACGCGCAGGGCACGCCGTCATTGCGGCGGTAAGGCCCATCATGGGGGAGTGGCTAGAGAGGCCACACGGGAGCCTCTCGTACCGTCAGACGCAGATGATAACCGGGCACGGTTACTTCGGGCGGTATCTGCATCTGATGGGTATTGAGCCAACGCCCGAGTGCCATCACTGCGACGCGAGCGTGGACTCGGGGCTGCACACGCTCACCGAGTGTCCGGCGTTTGAGACGCCGAGGCGGGAGCTTGTGCAGGCCCTGGGGGTGAGAGTGCTCACGCTCTCCACCCTGCTCGCGGCGATGGTCCGCTGCGCGGATGCGTGGGCGGCCAGCGCCTCTTTCTGCGAGCAGGTCATGCTCGCGAAGGAGACAGCAGAGCGGGCGCGGCGCGGTGAGCGAGAGAGACTCGCTGACATCGCTGCTCGCGCCCGAAGGCGGCTCGGGCGTCGGAGGGCGCTTACAGACCTCCGCCCCCCATGAGCGCGGGCCTGAGGGTGACGGGTGGAGCCACCCGTCACCCTAGCAGAAGCAGGCCACGGCGGCGGCGCGCATCGTAGGACGATGCGCGCCTCCCCACACCGGGGTTGAGTCGGGGACGGCGTGGTCCCCACCTCCCGAGGAGGGCCAGACCGAAAGGGATGGCCCTGGGTCAGCCGGGGTGCGAGGGATATGTCGCAAGACAACCTCACCTCCGGCCTAGCACCACGACCCACAGACGGCGTGCGGTTTAGTCGGTTCAAGTCCGACATAACCCACCCCTCCGGCTCCGGAGGGGCGGGTATCCGTGGGGATTTCCCGCACGTAAAAAAAAAAAAAAAAAAAAAAAAAAAAAAAAAAAAAAAAAACCTAACATTTTCGATTTCGGTTCGATTCCCGCTCAGTGCAAATATTTGTATGCATGAATATGTATATTTGCATTGGTCTGGGTGTTTCTATGTATAATATGTATGTATTTACAAAAAAAATGTATCTAAGTATGTTTATCCGCATTCTAGATTCCATAACACAAGCTAGTTAAGCTATGCTTACCATGGATTTAGATAGCGTTGTGTGAAATGTTGTGGAATATTTATAAAAAAAAAAAATATATATACAGGGTGTATTTTTGAAACGGGGCAGTAAGGGCAAGTACCTTAACCGTTGCAGTTACAGCAAAACGTTCTTAGAAGACCTTCCCTAACTTTTTGACATATTTTGAACTGCATTCACAGATTTTGTAAAAAACTTACAGTTGGCAAAAAAAAATGCAAAAAGTCCAAAAATTTTTTTTTATGCCAATCGATTCTATTTCATGTGGGGATCAAAAAACTCTATGATACCATTTTAGCTTTCAGTACTAGGAAAGACAGAAATCGCCAAAAACGTTTCCCATACATTTCGGCAACAGAAACAAATTTCTACGATGGTCTAACTTTTTGTTATGGCCAGGAAGTGGGTAGAATTGACTGTAAAGTAAATAAAAAGAAGTTTTACCCTCAAATTTCGAATTTGATTCGAAAATCTGTGTGTTATTCTTAGTTTCAGCTGAGAAACTTCGTATGAGTTATTAATTAAGGATTTTCGCTAAAATGTCTTCTAATCGTGAAAAAATTGACTTATTAGAAGCGTATTTTGTCAATAATCGAAATGCGGGAGCTGCATTAGTGTGGTACCGCAATAAGTATCCGTTGCGGCATGTGCCAACAAGAAAGGTTATTACAAATCTTTTGAAAAACCTGGAATTGCAGGGTTCTTTCAAAAGAAAGCGGCAGCCTCGTGTGGACATGGACACGGAGATTGCGGTTCTAACTTATGTCGAAGCATATCCAGAGGTATCGTCCAGGCAAGTCGCCCTTGAAGTAGGTGTATCCCACTCCCTTGTGATAAAGATATGGAAGAAATACGGCTACAAGTGCTATCGATATGGGCGCATAGTTCAAGTGTTACATCCGGGTGATGATGTTCGAAGGCTTACTTTTTGCAGATGGCTAAGAGGAAAAATAAGCAGAGGTCATGAATTTTTAAATTACATACTGTGGTCAGACGAAACGAATTTTTCCAATAACGGTATGTACAACAGAAAAAATCACCACTATTGGTCCAAAGAAAATCCACTAAGAGTTACGGCAAGTCATAATCAGGTTCGCTTCTCATTCAACTGTTGGTGTGGTATAATGTCCAATCGAGTCATAATGGTGGAATTTTATGAAGGGAAACTGAATTCTGTCATGTATAATGAAGTCATTTTACACCATCTTGAAAACGAGATGGACGAATGGCCCCTGTCGGAATTGCGAAAAGTTCATTTTCAACAAGATGGTGCTCCGCCACATAACAGTCACCTTTCACGTTCCAATTTGAGCTGCCTATTCGGTACACAGTGGATAGGTACACATGGTCCAACACAGTGGCCACCTCGTAGCCCCGATCTAACACCACTTGATTTTTTTTATGGGGCTTCGTGAAAAACGAGGTGTATAAGACGACGTACGCCAGTGTTCAAGAGCTCAAGGATGCATTAATGACCATTTTACGTAATATTCATCCCAGAACATTATTAGCCGCCATTCGTTCAGTGCAAAAAAGGATAGACTTATGTATTCGTGAAAATGGAAATCATTTTGAGCAATTTATTTCATAAACCAATTTCTTAAATGTTTAAATGATTTTTTTTATTTAAAAAAGTTCAAAATTTTACCTGACCTATGAGTTTCGAGTTGATTTATCATATTTCCGTACGAAATGTATGGGAAAGGTCTTTGGCGATTTCTGTCTTTTCTAGTACTGAAAGCTAAAATGGTCCCATAGAGTTTTTTGATCCCCACATGAAATAGAATCGATTGGCATAAAAAAAAAAATTGAACTTTTTGCATTTTTTTTGCTAACTGTAAGTTTTTTACAAAATCTGTGAATGCAGTTCAAAATGTCCCAAAAAGTTAGGGAAGGTCTTTTAAGAACGTTTTGCTGTAACTGCAACGGTTAAGGTACTTGCCCTTACTGCCCCGTTTCAAAAATACACCCTGTATATATATATTTTTTTCATAACAATCAGGTAAGCCGTTTCGGGGGAGTTTGGAACAAACACTGTGACACAATAATTTTTAATAAGCATATAGATTTATTTAATAATTGGCTTGCTTCTACTTTCACGACGCATTCTTATTTTAGTTTAGGTATATTTAGTTCTACGGTTAATAGTATATTTCAAACTTTTTTTTCCGTATATTAGTTATTAACGTTTACCTACATAAAAATTAAAAATGTTTGATTTTGGTTAAAAAATATATTGCATCATATTTCATGCATACCAGAGTTGGCACTGACGTCTAACGTATCGATAGTCACCAGAATAAACCAATACGAGTAAAAGTCATTAAAAGACTCATTCAGATAAACCACTGTAAGTAAGTAAGCTCATATTGAACTTCTTTCATGAATAAATAAACATTCGAGGACATTCTACACAAAACTGTATAGACTCTCATCATCTTATATTCTTGTGACGTGCTTTGATCGATTGATAATACGCGAGGTTCGATCCTGGTTCCTCCCAAATCTTCTTCATCTTAGCGTTCATCCCAGTCGCATCCGAAGCTTTCAACCTGGAGTCTGGGGTCCGCTTTTATCTGTCTAGCTGCGGATTTGGCTGAACTTCGATATTTTCCGTGAAGCGACTGCCATATGACCTCCACAACCCAAAGGCGATATCGAAGCATTGCAGCTAGACCTGTACTGGAGTCTTGAGGGCTTCAACTACCTATAACGACTGCTATAGATGGTCGCATTGCAACCGGGAGCGACGAATACCCATATTCATGCATACAAATATTTGCACTGAGCGAGGATCGAACCGCGTTCACTACCGCTACACCACGGAGGCTGTCCCTCTTAATTATAAGCATAATGCCTAAACCATTATCCCGCCAATAATACTTACTCCATCAGACAGAGGAGATAGAAAGCGTCTACGATCTGCTTCACTTAATTCTAGTTAATATCAATCGAAATTATGTTAATTTCTAAAAGAAACCCGTTTTCAAAAGTTATGCATACATTTCGCCATGACCTGTTTGGAAGTCATAATCTTAGATCTTGGTAACGTCCAATATACCCATCAAAACTATTTCTTTAAAATATTCGCAGCCGCTGTGTAGTGGCGTTAGTGAACACGGCCGCTACGTAGGAGGTGCGTGTTCGATCCCCGCTCAGTGCACATATATGCATGAATTTGTATAATTTGCATTGGTCTGGGTGTTTCTATGTACAATATGTATGCATTTACAAAAACAAAAGTATCTAAGTATGTTTATCCGCATTCTAGATTTCATAACACAAGCTAGTTAAGCTTAGATTACCATGGACATAAAAAATGAGTCATCATCATCATCTTCTTCTAATAAATAAAAATAGAAGCTAAGCGCGAAATGGTTCCACGAAAGATTTAAAAAAAGTTCCTATGACTAACGGAAATGGGAACAGAATTCAACGGGGGCGACTCCGCGAGCAACCGCCAGTATCTTTTAACGTTAATTCTACACATATTTGCATAGTTAAATGCTAACGTTACTGACTTCAGAAACGTAGGATTCGAACCCGCATCATACCGACTTTTCGGAATCCATACATTATTCATTACAATACCGCTATTTCGATATAACAGAATACCCTGCATATGTTTGAATAAAATGATATCAAATTACGTTTCACATACCGGTCCAATGTCAGCGTATTATTATTTTCCCAATATATCTACCATTTTCTATAAAAAAGTATGGTCAGATACCGACGTCGCCATGTAATGATTGGTTGCAAAAAATCACGATTGATATATTATTGTTTGCTAGCTCATAATTACCACATAAAAGTCACGCTTCGCTGTAAATCACTCACTTAGGTAATGTAACCCTGTTATTAAAATAAAAAATGATGCTTTATATTTTTCAACACACTTGTTCACAAACTGGATCTATTTTCACCGTAATTATAATCCGCACGCTAAATGATGATCCCTACGACAGTTCGTTAGCGCTTAACATTGTACTGACGTCCTATCACATCAAATCCTTTAGAGGTCCATTAAAAAGACGAAAAAATCATAATTGTGTACAATTGTAAATTATAAAAATGAATATTAAGAAATTATTACGTAATGTTCGGAAATAATAGAAAAAAAACTCAATGCAAATGTACATGGTACGTGCTGCAAAAGTTACGTCGTCAAGCTGTTATCGACTAAGAAGGGACACATCGATAAACAAAATATCGATAATTTGTTGGAAATATAAAACAAATGCTTTGAGTTTGTATTTTATTTATATCAATCTGAATCTGATACAGGGTCAATCGGATCTTCAAAATCTGAGTCTGAACTGCAGCTATCCGTGACGTTTATTATTAACGGTTGGTCAATGATATTGTCGTATTGTACATCTCGATCCCAGTCTTGTAAGCAAATTTTCTTCGTTCTTTCGACCACTTTTCGCCAATTGTCAGCTGTCACTTGAGCGCAAGCTTCTTCCAATAAAACCATCATTTTATTTGCCGTGAATGGCGGAGTTGTGTTATGCCTAGCTGCATGACCTGAAAATATTTGTACATTTAGTAATTATTTTTAGAAATATATGCATATACATATTATATAAATAAGAAATATAGATACCTTTGATCTGCGCCCATATCAACTCGATTGCATTGTATTGGCAGTGATAGGGCGGTAACCGAATTACCGTGTGTCCATTTGATTTGGCCAATTCATCCAAAAAATATGATGGGTGCGTCTGTTGTTTGTGAAAGTTCAACAGTCTAACCAACTCTTTTTTTAACATCTGACTGTCAGTTTCCACACCATTGCCGTGTAACCACTCTATAATTTCAGCTTTTTTGTTATTGCTGCTGGGGGGTTTGTTAATTTGAACTGAGTGATATGAAGCATTGTCCATTAAAATATAGTGAGGCTCATTCAAATTTTCTAATAGTTTTATAAACCATGTCTTAAAGTTTTCGAAATTCATTTCCTCGTGGTACTCCGTTGTTTTCACTGACTTAAAAGCCCACAGGCAATTCGGCACAAAACCTGTAGCTGTGCCAGCGTGGCAAATGATTAAGCGCTGGCCCTTTCCTTCCGGAGTTTTTGTGCTGGATTTGGCTGTGTCATCCATCCATGCCTTACCTACAGTATGATTGGCGTTCAGCCATGTCTCATCAAGGTATACTACCTTCTCCCAGTTATCAATTTGTTTGATTTTGCGAAGAAAATCGCATCGTAGTAAAAGAATTTTAAATTCTTTAAATTATGCAATTTGAATAAAAATTAAAGTATAGTAAAATAAAATATAATAAGGCTGTTACTTTTTTATCTAGTGTTTTGTCCATCAATGCGCGTAGTCTTTTTTTCAAAATAAATAAATATTACTTTATGTTGAATGACCTGGCTGAATGACATGACATTTGCCTGAAAAAACAGTATTTTATCGAAATTGTTTCGCATAACTAATACAACTGTCAGTTGAAACGTCATAGGGATCATCATTCGGCGTGCGGAGTATAGGCACATAATGACACCTATAATCAAACTGTGGCTTTTTGATTGGTACAATTCACAAGTGAGTTACATATATTCTTTTTTTTTAATTTATTGGTTCAGTTGCTTTTTTCTTTTACAAAAGTTTCAATACAAAAAAGTTCGTGTTCAAATTGTACAAATGAATTAAAATACTTATTACTTGCTCATTTTATGCTACTTCGTATTTAAATAGATTATTTCAACTTTCACTCAATGAACTAATAACTTTTGTTTTCTCTGTAATAAGTCCAGACTATACTTAATCTATCGCTGTGTTAAAACAATTAGATTCCTTCAATCGTTTGAGCGGGATTGAGTTACAATCATCTTCACAAATGTTCACATTTATACCATTATCTATGTGGTAACACATTGGCGTTTCCTTATATTATTACCAGAAAGATGGACAACTCTTTCATTCATAATAGTATGGATTACTCAGTAATTATAGTTAAATGCATAATGAGAGGCCGTATCGCTATATACGATTTCTTCCAGGCAACCGTGGGATGAAGAAATATTCAAGCTTTTATTTGTAAACTTGCCTTGTCAGTACGGGTTGCTTTGAAATCGATTTTAACCTACTTTTATTTGGTGTATCGATCTGAAACTTCGTAAGCATGTGTTATACGGACAACTTATTAACTCCAGCAGAGTTACTAGTCGTTTTTAAAAGTGGTATTCAACGGCAATTATAACCCCTCGAGTTTGGACTTATTTTCTTTCTTTTGAAGAGTCCTTTCACGTCCCACAATCATTACCCCACATTCCTCGTAAAGATGGTCAGATGCTATTACAGTTTATAGTTTTTAAACTATAATACTTAATATATTTCGCTAAGGTCTTATTCAACAGACATCAGACGTCTTATTTATCTTATTTTCGCTTCGCTATTTGGCTCAATTCCTATCCGTATCCGTTACAGGAACGACCCTGAATCATTAAGAGACAGCGCTCATCGGGCGCCAAAGCGTCAATTAAGAGACCGGACACACCGTGATGTAAATATTAAAGAAAAATATCCCATTGTTGTTAATAAAGATGAGGCGATCGTGCTCTGAATAAGGGCAAACCTTTAAATATTTACAAATGTTGACAAATAATGGCCAAGTGACCGACGTCAGTTATGAAAATTACACACGAAGTGCCACTTAATTTTATACGTGACAGATTAGGGACCGTTGGAAAATAACTAAACAGTGGCCTAGCATGGCTGAAAACAACAAGAGGGGATATTGCGGCCTACGCACTTCCAGTTGCCACACAGTTGGGGATGTTGTTCCGATCTACAGAATGATATACCGCGTAACTATAGTAGTTTCTTTAGTGCAGTTTTTTACAGAACTATTGAAACTGGGCGGAGGCTACTTTTTCTTTTTTTTTTTTCGTGCAAAAATCCCCACGATAACGTCACCGCTCGGCCACCGGGGTGAGTATGTCAGATCGGACCGACCGCACACCGTCACGGGTTTCAAAAGCAAGGGTGTAATAAGCCCGGCACTTCCCTTGCAACCCCGGCCAAACCTTGGGCCATCTTCATCGACATGTCGGATAGAGGTGGAGGACAGAGGGTACCTATTTTTGAAGTGAAAACTTCTTTAGCGGCGTTGGATGGGTGTAAAATGTTAAGGAAGCGTCAGGATTAGTTGACCTTTGAACCGTGACCGACAACTGACGTCATACAAGATTAGGTACAGACTATCTATTTTGCAAGTTACGATAGATAGCGTCGTAGCTTAAACGGTAAGCACTTCGACTGTAAGTCCTTATAGTTTCAGATAGTATCGAGTTCAAACCACCTGGCCTTCTGAAACTTTTTGTGATTATTTTTTCTTTTTGTAATTTATTACTTTTTATGATTATTTTTCTTTCTGTAATTTATTACTTTTTGTGATTATTTTTTTCTTTTCATAATTTATTAATTTTTTCCGACAGAAAATTAGTAGAAAATAAGTGATAGGTTCCATGATTAGCGCTATATTATAGGTATGGTATGGTATGTTCTTTTTTATCCTTTTCTATGTATATAACGAAGAAAGAAAAAAAGAAAATGTTTTCACTTCTGCCGGCACTCCCAGAGTGCAACCCGTCTTTTTTATCAGATTGACCACACTGACATATTTTTTAAATCAATAGACTCAGTACTACATCAATACTGTACTAAAAGCGAGTACAACTACTGGCCATTAGCGTTCCAGTGTTCGAGTCGTATGTTAAGCAAAGTGTCGTCAGGTGCTTTCATGAGGGAGTTCTTAGTAATAGCACAACTGGACTTAGAAAGTCTCCAGGTAACGTCAATAACTTTCGTTCATTGAATCATAAACACGATAAAAATGTGGGTGTTGTATACCCCTTTGGAATTTGCTCTGACATAGAATCTTAAAAAATAACTCATATTATGATAAAGAGTCCTTGAATAAATTATCTACGTAACAGGTCAACAAGGGAGCCGATTTAATTGAATCACGTGTATTATTTCAGCAGTATGTTCTCGTTACCGTACAAAGGAACAACTAATGCGGCTGATAAAGCCATGTTTGTCGAAGTCTGTAGGCATAGTACGGGTTTACTTTCAGAATCACTCGAGGGTATAATATGTAAGAGCAAGTTTTGGACAGACTACATACTTTCTTGTTGTTTTGTTTTATCGAAAGAGATATGGTTTTCGTCAGAAAACTATATATTAGTTACTTGCTCGATCTTGTAGGTACACCGATTAGTCAATTAGGATTAATTAGGTTTAGTTAATCGTCAATCGTTAACTACCTACAACCGATTTTTTTAATAAAAGCTAGTTCTCTTCCACGTCCATAGGCCATGGTGATCACTTTCCTTCAGGTGGGTCGTGTGCGTTAACCGACATCAGGCGAATGGAGCCGAGGGCATAGACTAGTGAAGAAGTAAACCTTTTTTTCGGGTAGCTGACTTATCAACGTGGAGTTGAAACTATTGAAGCTGGAACTACAAAATTAGGGCACTAATAAGATTGTTCTCTTACATCATACTGGAAAGACTTCAACGAGGAAAAAAGGTGGACTAGAACAAAGACTTCTTGAAAGTTCGTCCCGACGAAGTTATAAGTGAAGCTAGTTTTATCTTAGATAGATAGATATATAAATATTTATTGTACACCAATATTAAATTACAAGAGACAGTATTATGGATTACAGCAGCTATTGTTAAATGCATAATGGGCGGCCTTATCGCTAAATGCGATCTTTTCCAGGCAACCGTGGGATGTAGAAATATTATCATAATACATTTAACATAACAACTTTCCGTTTTCCAAAGAAGAAAACGACAAAAAACTCGAGAACACAAGAGTTTCTCATTATTTTGTACACAGTATTTTAATTGGTAAAGCAATTATAATATAATTTTAAACAAACTTACCTTGTAGTATCTTTATAAATACCTTTTTGAAGTATTCTTTACTTTGTCCTACGTGCTTACTATGAGCAGAACGTTATGTTTTAGGATTTGCAGAGAGAGTGATGAGATCTCAGCACGATTGATCGTTGTGTAACATAATTATGCATATTACCCAACACCATGTAACCCTAGTCAGATGATCTGCCATCACATAATTTTCGAATAACTGTTAAGTGCAGAACAGCTCTACTGATAACCTGGCACGTTTCCTCGTTGCACCATGAAGACTTTCGGCGGCACCCCGTTGTTTTATATATCTATAATAAAATAAATACAATGTTGAAAATTTTGTTCTATCTGCCTGCTGTTCAGGTTAATCCCTAAAAACGGCTTGGTCGATTTGATGGGATTTTTGAAGTGAAAACTTCTTTAGCGGCGTTGGATGGGTAAAAAGTGTTAAATAAATAAATTCATTGTATTAATGGCAACAGGGCCCAATTTGTTAGTTATAATTCTTTTTACATCTATGGTTAGTAAATTACATAAAATCAAATTAAATTAAATTAAACAAAATCAATACAAATTCAATCAAATGAAATAAAATTAATCAAAATCATGTCAAATTCAATCAAATAAAATTAAATCTAAATCCATCAGGTAAAATCAGAACAAAGTCAATAAAATAAAACCAAATATATCATAAAAATTAATTAAATTAAACTAAATTAAATTAAATTAAATAAATTAGAATGAAAACAAATTAAATTCAATAATGGATTCTGTATCATTTACTACACTTGATTGATCTGCTGCTTATCTGTCCCACTCAGTGGTTTAGCACGGGACAGTCTATTTTAGGAACAATTGCCTGTAGGACACTGTTTGAGCTCGCCCGTGTCCTGCGCCACAGGGAAGATATTCTCTTACGCCGTATAGCGTAAAAGTCATCCGTGCGTCCGTTGGGTAGCCCCAACAGTGCCCTAAAGGAATTGTTGTACTGAACTCGGAGAGCATTGTAAGCCTTACTGGTATAGTCGACCCACAGGGCGCTCGTGTAGAAGACCCAGGTACTTAAACTTATCGACTACTTTAAGAGGTTTCCCGGTTATTGAAATAGTAGGCACATAATCGAGTTTTTTGTTTCTCGGTTTAAACACCACAATTTCACTCTTACTCGAATTATATACTAAACACTAGTTTCCTTAAGGCTCCGATTGAGGGGCTCAGCAGCACCATATCATCTGCATAGCTGATATTACTGACACTCAAATCATCAATATAGCATCCGGCATGCATGCCACTGAGCTCCTCAATCAAACCATTCACATATAGGTTGAAGAGGTTGGGTGAGGTCAGCCCACCCTGCCTCACTCCACATTGCAGTCGGTAAGAGTCGGACAGAATGTCCCTCCACCTCACCTGGTTACATTGGTTACTGTACCAATACTTAAGAACCTCTATTAAATCTCGGGGTACATTATCACTTTCTAGTTTTCGCCATAAGATGTCATAGGATACCATATCAAAGGCTTTACTTAGATCAAGAAAGCAAGCGTATACAGGAGTAGATCTATCGTTGTAATACTTGACGGTATGCTTGAGACACAAAATGGCCGATTCGGTAGAAACCCCCCTTCTGAAGCCAAAATGTAAATCATGGAGCTTTATGCATCTTCCAAGTTGCGAGTCAAGCAGACCGTCCAGGACCTTAGCTGTTATTGTTGCCAGTGATATGGGTCTATAGTTCCCCTTGTCCGATACATCCCTGTTCGGTTCTTAATTATTGGGACAACAACCGTTCTCAACATACTCTCTGGAAGGTAAGTGTGCCTTATACAGACTGTGTACAGCATAGAGAGCACTCTCAACAAGTGACTTCCAGCCGCCTAAAAATGTTCGATACAGAGACTGTCATGCCCTGGAGACTTTCCCTTTTTCATATTACGAATAATACTGCCTACCTCCTTGGCCGTGAATTTAGTTATCGGACCATTGTCAGTCTCAGCAGGGACACCACAGTAGGACTGTGATGGCCCCAGTGTTGAAGTTATTTTAAAATGCTCCTTAAACGCATTTGCAATTTGTTTACAGTCGCTAATACCATCTATACTTTCAGGAACACTGGGACCACCCCCCAAACTATTAGTGGCCTTCCAGAAGCTACCGAAGTCGCCCTCAGAGCGATGGAGTGCTAGTGTGTCCATCTTAATCTGGTCTTGGTTATTAAGACACCATTTTAATAATTAAACTCGCGTCAGGATCGCTTGACCTTTAAACCGTAACCGACGACTGACGTCATACAACATTAGCTACAGACTGTCTATTTTGAAAATTACGATAAATAGCTTCGTAGCTTAGCGGTAAGCGCTTCGACTGTAAGCCCTTATAGTTTTAGATAGTACCGGATTCAAACCTGCAGGGCTAACATGCGCGCCACGAGATAGCTATCTCGAGGCATTTTGCCGTTTTATGTCGATATCGACTGTTGGTAACATGGCAAATTTCATGGCGATCTGTCAGATGTCGACATAACTCGACTTCGAGAAATCATCTCTACTTGGTGTCTGCAAATTGTAACATACGTGCCCTTATTTACTCGAATTTTGACATTTAAAATGTTTTGTCTCCCGTCGTTCATTTGGTCGACGAGAAGTTATCTCGTGTATTCTTTTGTTGAGCTCGGTTCATTTTGGACTAAAACAGCGATAGCGCAAGCCATTTTCGACCTTAATGACATTTCCTTTGTTACGTGTCTTTTCGCATTAATTGATGACGCTGATCAAGAATATAAGAAAAAAAATTCAATAGCATGGTCATGTCAATAAGGTCGAAAATTGTTTTTCTCTTTTTTTCATACCTAGCATCCCTAACTAGTCTGTGCTTTCGAGCAAATGGCCGTATCGGGCCGATTTTATCGAATAAATGTGAAAACAGCAACTAACATGTTTAAAAAATGTGTATGCCATAGACAATAATTGAAAAAGTTTGACGCGACAAAATATGTCGACGTTACTTCGCTCGAGAAGACTCGAGATGATATCTCATCTCGATTCGAGATATTTGACGACGCGCGCATGTTAGCCCTGCTGGCCTTCTGACACTTTTTGTGATTATTTTTTCTTTTTGTTATTTATTACGTTTTGTGATTATTTTTTCTTTTTGTAATTTATTAATTTCTTCTGACTGAAAATTAGCAGAAAATTAGTGATAGGTTCTATGATTGGCGCTATATTATAGGTATGGTATGATATGTTCTTTTTATCTTTTTCTATGTATATAACGAAGAAAGAAAGAAAGAAAAAGTTTTTACTTCTGCCGGCACTCTCAGAGTGCAACCTGTCTTTTTTACTGTAGTAGGTGGCTAATAACATGAGATTTGAAACTGTGGCCACTTTTATTTTAGAAAAATTATAAGGGTAACCCTTATGCAAAATCACAAAACGATTAAGATTATGATAAATGATTATTACTATGATCAAAAACCACGCGAATGAATTCGTGGTACCGCTAGTGTAAAACTAAATGTCAAGAATGACTTTACACCAAGCAGCTGAAACCTTAATCATGTGATCTCTGACCGGAGATTGCTAAATCACCTGCTGTTCATCGGATTCATGGTTATGTACCATTGAAATCTCGGTTTATAACTGGTCACAGTTATAAGAGTTAACGCTTACACTACACACACAATCACAGCTTATAATACGCCGTGTAACGTAATCGGGTACTTTATTTTAGACTAGCTTTTGCCCGCGGCTCCGCCTGTGGATGTGGGTTATAGCGACCAAACATAGCCTATGTCCTTTATCAAGGTCCAATCTACCCCTATACCAAATTTCATCAAAATCGGTTCAGTGGTTAAGGCGTGCAAGCGTAACATACAGACAGACAGACGAGAGTTACTTTCGCATTTATAATATTAAGCATGGATGAATGTTGACGAGAAGAACGCAAGTTAAGTAAAACATACATTTATAATCTTATTCTACATCACATTATTTATCTATAAAATATTTTAGAGCAGATTTAACCATAAATCCATACTTAATATTAGGGGTTAAAGTATGAAATTGCCGATTTGTACTGACAAATTGAAATTCGTTTTTTTTTTAATTTAACGTATTTATTTAATCAAAATAATTACCATTATTATCTATACATTGCTGCCATCTAGTAGGAAGGTCATTTATGCCTTTGCGATAGAACTCTGGTGATCTAGATTCGACAAACTGTGTGAAAGCATTTTGTACTGCCTCCTGAGAAGAAAACTTTTTATCACATAGAAAATTGTCCAAATCACGAAAAAAATGGTAGTCTGTTGGAGCAAGGTCTGGCGAATACGGAGGGTGACGGATAGTTTCTAATTGCAGTTCCTGTAGAGTTAAAACGGTTTCTCGTGCTGTATGAGGTCTCGCGTTATCATGGAGTAATAATGGTGAAGATCGATTCATGAGTCGGGGCTGTTTCACTGCTAGTTTTGCTATCATTGTTCAGAGTTCGGCACAGTAGACATCTGCCGTTATTGCTTGACCAGATCGTAGAAAGCTATAGTGAATAACACCATGCTGAGACCACCAAACTGTTACCATTACCTTTTTATTGGTAAGCTTTGCTTTAGGACACTGTTGTGGCGTTTCACCTGGGGTCAGCCATTGCATTTTTCGCTTACGGTTATCGTAAAGAGTCCACTTTTCATCACATGTCACAATTCGATCCAATATTCCTTCATTTCTGTATCGATTCAACAAGGCAACACAAGTTTCAACACGCATTTCTTTCTGCAGATCAGTCAAATCATGAGGTACCCATTTTTCAAATTTTTTTATTTTATTGATTTGACGCAAATGAGTCAATATTGTTGGTAAGGTAACGTTAAACCATGCAGCTAATTCCTGGGTAGTTTGGCTCGGATCGGCTTCCACCATGTCTTTCAATTCATTGTTATTCACCTGTGTGGACGACCTTCCTCGTGGTTCGTTCTTCAAATCAAAGTTTCCATCACGAAAGCGTTTAAACCAAAATCGCACGGTGCGTTCATTAGCAGTCCCCTCTCCAAACGCAACATTGATATTGCGAGCTGTTTCTGCCGCGTTAGTTCCGCGTCGGAACTCGTATTCAAAAATCACTCGAATTTTCGAAGTATCCATCTTTCTTGTCTAAGCTGAATAAAAAAAACAACTGATAGTCGATAAACGAATGTTGCACATTTTTAAATGAAGAACTACATAGGTACCATGTGGAAAAAGTTTCACTCAAAAATCTCAAACCATGAAGGTTCTATGTCAATTCGAAGTACCTATTACAATGAAACGGCAATTGCATACTTTAACCCCTATTATTATTATAAATGCGAAAGTAATTGTCTGTCTGTCTTTCTGGATATATATAAACCGATCTTGATAAAATTTGGTTCAGAGCTTGAGAACGGACATATGCTACCTTTTATCACGAAAAAGGGGGTAGAGGTGAGGGAATAGGGCTAGTGGATGTAAATTTGACACTTTTGAAGATAACCTGATGATATTTAGTACAGAAATGGATTAGAGCTTGGGAACAGATATAGGGGATGAAAGTTTGTCATTTTGGAAGATGACCTGATGAAATTTGGTACATAAATGGATTAGAGCTTGAGAACGTACATAGGCTACTTTTTATCGCGAAGAAGAATACCGTTTTTGTAAAACTCTCGCACGCACAACGTGTGGTCTGCTCCCGAGAAACGCTCCATAGCGACTGAATTCCCAAGAGCAAGGCTCCCTCGGATACGTTGCGTTCACGCAGTACGCTAAATAAATATAAAATTTCTTTTGAGACACCTTGTATAAGTACCTACCTATATAGCTACAATCAATCAATCACGGGGAGAATCAATTACGTATTATTAAAATAAATTACTTGTTCCATATGTCTTTCATGTCTTTTTTTATTTACTATTGAAAAACCGTTTGCAATATTGTAGAAGACAAAAACGTGAGTAATGTCGCACGGTGTTTTTCATTTTTTTTCAGGTATACTGAAGATTCTTCTCGTCACAAATTACTCAGCTGCATTTTACCTTACAATTTCTCAGGCGCGCTGTTTATAGTCTGAGCGAAAATTCAGTGTCCTAGCTAACAGAAGACAGGGCGATGTTTTACTCGGGTTACCGTAATAACATTGAAAACTCGTTGCCTTTTAAGGCCATTATAGTAATAGTTTTTGTTTCAGCTAATCAATTCTATAATATTGTCATGATTGTTACATGCAATATTCAGGTCGTGGATGAGCGATTCAGAACACACGTACTGAAGTTTATTTAATAACTGAAAGAAAAGCTATTTAACTCTTTTTTATAAATATTTTTTCTGTCGAAAACTTTGAACTTTCAATAAATATAGTACATTACTGCCGCGGCCACCAACTGTAGTGTTGCCGGACGATCGTGAAGTATTCGGGCCGAGGCGCAGCCGAGGCACACATTACGGAGTCCGGCAACGCTCAGTTGTGGCCAAGGCTTGTATAGTGCTTTTCTCAAACAATGCGCGGAAATTAAAACTAAGTAGTATCTAGGCAGAATTTTTTAGTTACCTACTTTTCAAAATCAATGACGAACAACAAACAACAGTTATTTTTCACGCGGCGAAATGTTCATTGGCTTTTTATTTTTCTTAATAAACAGCATTCTATTTGCAAGCCAGTTCTATATTTAAATAACGCCTTGGATAAGTTACCTCCTTGGTTGCCATGGTTCGGAGTAAAAGTTGGTTCCATTTTTAAATTACACGACAGATATGGCTTTACATAGTAATTTATTTGGCCGCTAAAACACGACAGATATGGATTTTCATACAACTTTTGCTGGCCGCTGCTCGCATGTACAGCAATTTCGATTTATCTCGAAGAAGGTTGTCAAAATAATGTTCACATTTCCAAGCATGTTTGAGAAAAATATGTTTAATCACGCCTGTAAATCCCCGAAGAGGTAGGCAAATTAAACACCCTCATTTTGCCAATTAGGACTTTGAATTCAAGACAGGAATAGGAATAGGGTTACTATCAACGCTGTACAAGAAGTTCAGAGATAATATGTATTAAATTGTCGTTTCCCTGGAATTGAATGAATAGCAGAAAATAATGATAATTTCTTAGATCTCAATCGCTTTCGAAGAAACACAGAATAGACGTAGGTTCTCGGTACGCGTAGCAAAGAAATTACCTAGTATGTTTTCTTATGAAAGCTGAGATTCTATCTATTCCACTTGAAATATATCTTTTTCCCTTCATTTTTTATGCTAGAAAATAAAATATTTATTTTGTTGACCATAAGTTAAGCTGAATGATGAATGAATGAATGAATTGCCTAAATCAAAAGTGTATTGAAGTGATTTGAATCGTGGAACGAATAACTTGTGTGAAATGACGTAACACCCGAATAAATTATCTTACTAGTATAAACATCGCGAACGTAGCATTATGTTTCTCTAAATCGCATCCCCATAGCGTTGCATAAGGGTCAGTTAAATTCAAATGGAAAACGCTAGAGCACTTTTCAAGTGGTGATTAAAAACAACCTTATTCCGCATATTGAATAATACACTTCAGTTGTACTTTACCACAGTTAATTTTTATTTTGAACCTGACCGGTTTCACCTTACAGTATTTAATCTCCAGTAAAAGCAACCTTATTCTATTAAGAAAATCTTAAATAACAACTCTAATCGGATAATAATTTATGCTGCATCCTATTTTAGGCTTGGCTTAACGAAATAAGATTTAATAAACTGATCGAGCAGTTTGCCGCTTAATCTAGAATGACCCTTAAGCTACCAGCTCCTGTAGACAAGAAGTGTTAATTCATTGGCCGGTGTTTGACGCATTTAACATGCGTTAATGAATGCCATAAACGTCAAATCCCATACATTCGTGATTCTATTCTATCAAATGCCGTCCAACGAATCGCCACTTGTGTAGAGGGCCTGGCCCTCGATTCTGCTAAGGTGTTACCACTGTCATACCAAAGACACTAGAAACTGCAAAAATGGCATTAAATTTTAGACACAATTGGGTATTTGACTGACCAGTCAAATTAGTTACTTTTTTCTAAACGTCAAAACGGTAATTTATAAGGAAAATTGTATGAAAACTATATTTGTGACGTCATAATATTTAATAGTCAAATCATATACTATTAAACGTTGGATGGATGATTAAAAATAAATAAGAACGAAAAAATAAGAACCGACGCAACTGTTTTCACTCTTTTACCATTATTAATTTAATAAGTCCAGCTAAATAATTTATTTTAACTACAGGAAAGTACCCAATTGAAATGGACTTAAGGTACAAACTTAATGAAACGGGCGTTATTACACTTTTCCATTCACGCTACGAAGCCATTTAATTATAGACTTTTTAGACCTTGCCTTAGTCTAAACTGCAAAAAAATAATTTAATTTCACTTCTTTCAAACACACTTTCAAATACTGTTTCAAACAAAATCAAATTCTGCTATGTACTGAAATAGCACAATCGAGGCCATGTTCGAAACAGTGTTGATAGCCGACATTGAATGCGTTCAGTTTAATATCGCTTTTATGGATATGACGGACCGTGAATAAAGTTTTAACGCTTCTTTAGATATTTAGCTAATATCATATGTGAGTAGTTCTAAACTTTAAGGACCCAGATAATATTGTAATTTGTAGGTATAATACCGACCGAAATAAATATCTATTCGTTGATAAACATAAAACCAATGATTTCTACCTTAACAGCAGTCGAACGTAACTGTTGACTGGCGCAGACTTTTCTCTGAGGAAGGGGATCATAAGGCAGCTACTGCCGTAAAAGTAAACCCAATCAAAGTATGAAAAGAAGGAGTAGCAGAACGGACCGCGTTACGAAATGTGAAGCAGCAATTTTGCAATCATCATCATATTCTATCTGGAGTTTGCGTATTAGTACGCATGGTAGCACATCACTCTGTGGCTGAAATTGTCTAATTAAAAATAATTGTTTTTACAATATGAGCGATGGTATACCCGTAACTTATATGAAATATTGCCTTCATGGAATAATGAGCGCGAATTTATGAATTAAATTTAACACATGGCATAAAACATGGTTTCGGTAAATATTAGGTTTTGATAGAAAATCTAAACTACTATTTAGCTAAATATACACTTGATTTATTTTGCCTAATATCAGTGACCATGATTCTAGCATTAGGTAAAGTAAATAAATGATTCATTGATCTCAGTTTAATTATAATCATCACCATTCAAGCAATGGATTTTTAGGCTCAACTACTTTCATAATATTTGGGGGTTTGGGTCGCACAGAACTAATATATCATTGAGAATAATATATACATCAAATTAATATAAAGAAATTATATTCAAAAATCTGAAGTTCACAACAAAACTGGAAGCGAACAAAAAATAATTAAAACTCTCCAAATAACTAAGTCAATTTGGTTCTCAGAACTGAATCTCAACTTTATAACTACGATGTATTCGGAAGGCGATTCTCATTCGCACAAAATGCGCTTAATTTGATGAACTTACTTTAACTTATCTATCTGAAATAAAACCAATCAACTCGGAAAGAATATTAAACCGAAGCAGTTATAGAATATTCAATTGATTCTAATGCAAGTTCGAATAAGCTGCTACGGCGTAGCCTACTAGCTACAGCGTATTGCCACAGAATAATTAATAGTACTAACGTACAGAAGGATCACTGCGCAAGAAGATTTAATTAATTCCAGTCTTGCTCCGACGCAATACGGTGGAATTCAGCTCGCACAACATTAGGTACCTATAATTTTATTCACCTACTACTTCGTCTCTTTCTATCGCGTACCTCTTATCTCTTCTTACGCCTGTTAGGGTTGCCTTCTTGTGAAGAAATGAATATTTGATTACCAGTCCAGTTATGTACCTGTTACTATTTTTCTACTTATGTGAAAATGACAACTTTAAACATACCTACCTAGTATTAGATGAAAAAAAGTATTTTATTACAATGTCCGCATATTTTAACATAAGACGATAAGCATTACAACATCTATGATAAGCATACTACTACATTTAGTATTCTTTGCTACTACACTTTAGTGTATTTGCTAAATTGAACATACCATTTACGTGTTTAGTTACATGCCGTACGACGCAAACACGAAACGGCTTAAACTAGTCCGAGAGCCGACACCCAAAAATCATGTTGGTAAATTATTTTGATTTGCGCCAGCAAAATTGAATGCGCTTTGAAAGCAGTTCGTATTTGAATTTATATTATTGTTAGGAACTCGGTTCTCGGATACTATAAGCTTTGTTGGAACTGTATTTGGTTTCAGTTGTTTGATTGTCCTGATTGCAGAATCTTCAAAATGATGGGAGCAGACTTCGTAGCTTTTAGCTCTCAAATTTTCTTTGCTTAGTAAGTCCTCTCGTCTTATTAAAATCAGCCACTCTCGGCGACTAAAATAAAATAGACAAATGGTAGTCAGTACGGAGCAAACACACATGTGCTTATGGTCTTTGGTTAGAGTGAAGCAAACGGGGCACTGAGGAGCACAGTCACCGTAGTAGTCGCTCGTCGCCGTCACAGGAACAGTCCCCGTTGCAGTCGCCATAGTCCAGTCTCTATACAATGAAAATTTTTCTAAGTGTTTGATAATCGCCACGCCGAGAAAGGTTAGGTGCGCCAAAAGTAGTATAACTTCAAAAATCGTATCTCCTAAGCTAGTAAAAATCACTGGACATACATGGGGGTGGCTCAAATACTCCTCAATATGGGGCGCCAAATTTTTTGGCCAGGAGAGCTGGCCACCATGTATTGTCAAACTTAACCTTAGCTCTCGGTCTATATACCCGTCAGACTAGCCAAAGTGCGCCAAAGTATCTAATTATCATGTTCAGGTGAATAATATTAAATATTATGCTATTCATTTGTATACCTATTAAATTTATTACTTCAGCTCTCGGACTATAAACAAAGAATACTAAATATTACCTATAAGCTATAAGGTAGCTTTCGAGCGCGAAGGTTCATATATTATGTAGTTAAGAACTAATAAATGACGGCGTTATGAAGGGACAAACATAAGAAATTAAAAAAATCGAATAGAGACCCTCCTCCTTTTTTTAAGTTGTTTAAAAAGAAGGAACTTGGAACTGCAGAAATTACGTAGGGTAGGTATCGTCAGTGGTACCTACCTACCTATAGTCAACGCGCAATGCCCGTCAAGGACACTCGAAATAAGAAAAATACGTCGAGGCGGGTGACAGCGGAGTACGTTGACCCCGATGGGTCCGATCCAATAACCCTCCCAGTTCAAAAATCTAGCTGGCTAGGTACCTACCTACTTCGTGGTCTACCTATAAAATAAGTAGTTTTAGTCTAGTTACGCATTTTGAACAGTAGTAGTGGTAGGTTGGGTTATGGGTAGGTAGGTAAGTACCTTAAAATTTAAAAATTTATTAATTTGGCAAAATTACCTTACAGCATCTTTGGGAAGCGAGAAAAAAGATAAATCCGGCATATTTCTATTCGAATTCAAACAGCCGAACGCCACACAATATCGTCTGTCATATTTTCTTTTCTTGTCCATTCTAAGGTAGGTACCAGTAGTAGGCACGATCAAGAGAGAAAAAAAATGTTTTTATAAAATCCCAGCCGAGCGCGAGCATAGAAAACACCTCAAGCGTTCACACGAGCGCGCGCGTGACACTCGACTAATTTTTAATCCGCTCGGCCGGCTACTTCGTTGTAGGTATATAACGGATGTACTGCGCGGAGTGAACCACGCCTGGTATTGCCTTAGACAATCTACAGTCAGATTAGATGTATTTTAATTGTAGCGAGGCCGAGGTTGAGAGATTAGTGTTATATTACATTCTAAACTATAATAACTAAATATCTAAAGAACTAAAATGTTGACTATAGCCAACTTCAGGGTGTCGGTTTTTCGTGACGATGTGCGCGCGCATCGTAAAAATTTACTCTCATCATTTTTCCCTAACGCGCCAAAAGAAGTATAACTTCAATAAATAAAAATAAAATACTGTTCGTTGCTAACCGGATTTGGATAAGTTTTGGATCTTTGGGGCACAACTAACATCACCAAGCTGTGACATTTATTAATAAGTGGACGCAGGCTGCGACAGGCCCGCGATGGCAGGCTTTTCTCTCAGAGGGATTAGATGACAGTCACTCCCGTGAAAGTCAACAGAAGTGTCAATTCAAGAGAAAGAGGAGGAGCGAGTATCTTGGGCTCCAAAGAGCAAGATTTGATGACTCTGCAACACTGTGAAGACCAAATAGAAAATAATTACAGAAAATTACTTTAATTTCTTATAATTTTTATAGATTTACAACATCTTTAATAAATAAAATCATTAAAAAACGTAGGACCGTTTTTTTAAATCGTTATGATTAATAATACGTCATTGGTCATAAGTAGATATTTTTCTTGTAAAACACACAACTCTACGTTTTCTTTCCGTACAAAAACAATAACCTTAATCTATTTGTCGTCAGGATCGTAATCAGATGAGAGGATATTTCGAAAATCAATGCGGGTTATAGTTGAGTACACAATACTTCGTCATCACACTTACTTTGTGACACGAAATCACAAAGGATGCTTACAATATTTTAGGATTTAAACTAGACTAAGAATAAAGACAAACCGATAGAATTCCAATTAGTCCCACCCTCCCCCTTCCTATACAGGACGACACGTGCAGGACTTAGATGTCACCCCTATACGGTGCAGAACATTCCTTCAAGAACCAAGCGGTTCGGTGACTCTTTCCTTTGTCGCACCATTAAGACCTGGAATTCCTTGCCAGCTCACGTGTTTCCCTCTTCCTACAGTCCCGGGTCCTTTAAGCGGGGCGTGAAAAAGCATCTGATGAGGCCGTCAAGCTGAGTGCCACCATTGTTAACATGGCACGTGTATATAATGGTGGCCCTCTTTCTTGAGACTACCTTCAGCTTACCATCAGGCGAGGTAAAGTCAAATTGACGTGTCGTATTTATAAAAAAAAAAGAATGCAGTGAGGTCAGCTGTCTTGACCTAACCACTTCGCGTCTCATTAACAAACTGAGCCCCTCTCGGCTTCGAGCGCCAACGAAGTTTAATTTACATCAAAATAAATATCATCGTCAACTGACAAATAAACACACTGAAGTTGCCACAACACACATACAAAAATCACTAAATTCAAACAATTATTACTCTTTTTTTTTACGTCCGGGATGGACGTCGTGGGGGTTCCCACGGATACCCCCCCTTTGGAGCCGAAGGGGGAGGTTATGTCGGATTCGAACCGACTAAACCGCACGCCGTCCGTGGGTCGATGTGCTAGGCCGAAGGTGAGGTTGTCTTGTGACATATCCCTCGCACCCCGGCTGACCCAGGGCCATTCCTCTCGGTCTGGCCTTTCTCGGGAGGGGGGACCACGTGGTCCCCGACTCGCCTCCGGTATGGGGGGGAACAATTATTACTTGGCATTCGTAACACTCAGATACTGTGCTCTCCGACATATATATTATGTTGTATACCTATCCAAAGTTATACAACATGTTGCCTGTTTCAGACGAAGTCGTAATTAGGTGTTTCAAACTATTACCACAGTCTTGGCAACTCGGCCTTCACAAAAATTTGACATAGGCGCTAAATTTATTTGAAATTTTACGTCTCAGTTTAACTTTCAACAGGAGTGTTTACTGAATGTCTGATGTGTGTGTAGTATGTAATATAGCTTAACCACTGAAAGTTTGTGAGTGTAAATAAATGGGTAGATGTAGATGTTTGTTACTCTTTCTCGTAAAAACAGCAGAATGGATCTACATCGATGCAATTAGTCTCAGAGATAGATCATAGGCTAAAAATACCTATAATAGGGGTATATGGGAAATAGGATTCTGTTGCATCGTGGGTCACGACAATAGTATCAGAACTTAACGCGGGTGGAGGCGTGGTCAACAAACAAACAAACAAAAAAAGCAAACTTATTCTGTCGCGATTTCTCTTGTTTAACTTTATCATTTACTCCACTCTACACCTTATAACCATCAGGTTTTAACTTTTACCCTATGATGGCATATAACACAAAACAAGTCGCGATAGAATTCGTTAAAATAGTATGCATTAATGAATAGACGAACAGATAGACAAACGGACAACGTAGTGATCTTATAGGGTTTCGTTTTTTCCTTTCAATGTACAGAACCCAAAACATATTAGATAACATATAAGATAGCCTTATATTGTCGAATTATATTTAAACTCACAGCTCTGGAATACCAGCTACCACTAATGAAATATCTGAAACTTAGTTGATACTATGTAATACAATAACACAGCGTGTACCAATTTTCAAACATCGATACGGTGAAACTTAAATCTAGTTAATAGTTACTTCTTGCATCTGTGGAACCCATGGAAGACAGAATGTGGAACCATTGTGGAACAGTAACGACAGTGTTTGAAAATGAAATTATCGACTCGATCCCACGTAATACGGAGAGCATAATAATATGCAGTTGAAAACTCAATTGAGTAAGATACATTATTTAATTGAACTTATTAAATTAATAATGGTATAAGAGTGAGTTGCGCCGGTTCTTATTTAATCGTTTTATTTATTTTTAACCATCCACCCAGCCTATAATAGTAAATGATTTGACTATTAAATTTTATGACTTCACAAATAATTATTCCATGCAAGTTTTTTTTAAACCACTTAGGTGGCAGATATGGACACGATCCACCTGATGGAAAGTTTCTTTATAACTTATATATTAAGTTACTAATTTGACCTAATAATACCCAATTATTGTCGGAGCGCAAGCAATGAATTCACTTTTTTTAGAATTTGAAACAACGAATAATCAATTAAAAGATTTGTATAGAAAAAAAAACGCTATGATCCAAAATATACATGTATAAAGCTATGTTTGTTTTGGGGTCTAAATAGAAATCTGTAGAATTTTCATTCAATCATCATTTACTTACTATTTGTTATTTGCAAGCTACTTGCAAGGGACTTTTCAGAAAATATGATGGTATACAAAAGAGGGGGTGTTTCGTAAAGCATGACGTTGCTCATTTATTAAATTAAAAAAGATATAAATTAGGCGGTGTGGTTTCTGTTCAAAAAGGTTACATTTTACGAGACTTGTATCTTTGTCTACTTGCAAAAATTTTCTATATCCTACTAATAGTATAAATATGAAAGTTTGTGAATATATTTGGATGTTTCTTACTGTATCACGTTCAAACGGCTGAACATATTGAAATTCAGTACAAGGATAGAATACACATATACAACATACATTCACATATGCTACTTTTATCCATGGAAAAGCTTCTCATGGGTTACCGAAACAAAGTCAAAATTCGACGGCGGTATCACGGAGTACAGTTAGTTTATATAAAAACATAACATTTTAAAGACATATTAATCCTTACTGTAGTAAATAAATCTACTACAAATACTACTAACAATGTTAGGTATACCATACTAAGAGCAAAGTTGGATGTTCATTAAGATTAAAAACGAAATGCACAATTTTACCTAAAATAAGACTATCTGCTTTTGTTGAAGGAGATGAATGAGTGATTAGCCACAAAATTCGAGTTAGAAAGATGCGATGGTGGCTCCTCAAGATAAGGCGATGTTTTGATGAACCAGTTTGAGGTTATTTGATCGCTTTGAAAATTGGGTGGCCCACTTATCTGACTTTCACCAGCTCTTCAATATATACCTATTAAGTATAGTTTATTTTGCCATCATCCTGTATTTTTTAGTGTATTAAATATTTTAAGAGATCCTGCACAACGTTATCTAGGCCTAAAGTGAAGATAGCTTAACTAGCTTGTGTTATGTATTCTAGAATGCATTTTTTGTAAACATATAAATCATATGCATCATACAACTCGAATGAATTCTAAAAGAAGGGACATGTCAAGTGTGCTCGAAACCGGCTAGCATGTATGAAAACGATTATGAAAGTAAAAGAAACGAAAGATGTATGCTAGGATCGTAGCAGGTGGAAAACTATGATCACTGCCTATCCCACTGGGAAATAGGCGTGACTGTATGAATGTATGTATGTATAAATCATCCAAATATATATTATAAATATTCATATTCACGAACAAGCTAAGTTATTATAACATTATTTGATACTGATATAGAGATTGCCTTTTGAAAACGGATCAATGTCTTTAGATATCAATTTTGTTTGCTAAGAAAATAATTTGATGACAAGCAAACGTTCTTCGAGATCCCAGTTTTTTTTCCATATTAGGTATATTGTAAATATACCTCTATTTTTACCCGACTGCCAAGAAAGGTTATTACTTTTCCAGTCGAATTATAACATTCTTCTTCTCACATCTTCTTTTCAAATATTTGCTGTTAAACTGCGGAATGAAAAGCATTACATGTGTGACACGTGTCTGTAATATGTCTAACTGTCGTTGTGTTTATTAAGCCTCCTGTTTTCTTTTAGCAACAAAAACATCCATATAAATTCTTTTGACAATATTTTAAAGCGGTTTTTATTATCCGACTGTCAAGAAGTGTTATGTTTTGTGCGCGTATCTTGTATGTTTGTAAGATCCTTTGTTACCTCATATCTTGTGAACCAACGTATGATTTTCAATGATTCATATCGCAAATGGAAGGTATTTATTGCCCAAGTGTTCTTACGTACATAAATATATATATGCATATGGGCAGAGTATCGATGCTTTTGCCACAAATTTATGTGGAATCGAAATTAAAAAAGAGGACTTTGGCGGCCTCGGCCTGCAAGGTTTGTATGGAATTCCATTAATGACCTCTAGTCCTAGCCGCGCCTGAAGCGTCATACTTCGCAGCCTATTATGAGGAAGATAATATCAATATTTCATTGCATGTTAGAGAAAAAGCTATATCTTGGGTTTTAGGCACCAAAATGGATGTGGTCAAAAAAATATTTCACTCTTATTTATCAAGTGGGGTATCAAAATGAAGGAAATAGGAAGACGATTATAAATATATATATATATATCATAACTAAAAGGCATAAAATGAAATAATTATTAAATATAAAAGCCCGACTGATTGTGAAAAGGTCGAAACAAGCTTTATAGCATAGCAGGCAGTACCCATTTGAAAAATCTCAAACCAGATGAAAATTAATGGGTACCGCCCGCTATAAAGCTTGTTTCGATCTTTTCAGAATCAGTCGGGTTTCTTATTTTTAACAATTTATTTTATTTTAGTATGGCATGCTTGTTGAGTTGAATATTATAGTATTTTGAAATTTTACTCCTATCCCGTTGACTGATTAATCTGATAATTGAGTATTTAATATAACCGTTAGTTCGGATGAAAATATAATTTCAATCAATTTAAATTATTAATATATATGTAATAGTTATTGTCGTTGTGTATGCTGATGGAGAAAGAATACAAGTAACACCACCCCATCTCACCGGAAAGTTATCTATCGTAAGAGGCGACTAATGGGTAAATACGCAGACGATATCACTGCGAGAGAAAGAAGACACGAAATAAAAAAAAGACGGTTTGCACTCTGGGAGTGCCGGCAGAAGTGAAAACGTTTTCTTTCATTCTTTATTCGTTATATACATAGAAAAAGATAAAAAGAACATACCATACCATACCATACCATACCTATAAAGTGTCAGAAGGCCAGGTTTGAACCCGATACTATATGAAACCATAAGGACTTACAGTCGAAGCGCTTACCGCTAAGCTACAAAGCTATTTATCGTATCTTGCAAAATAGACAGTCTGTAGCTAATGTTGTATGACGTCAGTCGTCGGTTACGGTTCAAAGGTCAAGCGATCCTGACGCGAGTTTAACACTTTTTACCCATCCAACGCCGCTAAAGAAGTTTTCACTTCAAAAACCCTGTACCAACTCGCCTGGCCAGCGTGGCAACAGTAACTTTGGGAGAGGCTTATGTCGAGCAGTGCACATAAGCTTCTGCGACGACCGCCAAGCCAGATTGTGATTGGTGATTTAATGAGGCCTCACCAAAATCCTCGGATACCACTTAGCCACAAGCCTCTCATGCAATAAGTTGTGTGTATCAGGATGGCGGGTGTACTTTTTCAATTTGGATGAAAATTATCTTAAATAAATGTACCTAAAATGTACTATTTAGTACTTATATTGAATTTAATTGTACCTCGTTCAATACCTTGTAATCATAATACTAAAGTGAGCCGCCATTCTGATATCAGGATGGCGGGTAAACTCTTAATCAGTTAGTATATTTTGTTTTTATCATTACAAAATAAATGTACCTAAAATGTACTATTCAAATTATATACTGAATTTAATCGAAATTCGTTCAATACCTATTATAGAAATCACAATACTAAAGTGAGCCGCCATTCTGATGTCAGGATGGCGGGTAAACTCTAAAGATCCAAGTGTATTCTTATTGCAGGATTACGAAACAAATGTATCTAAATAGTACCTCATCATATCAATAAATTAGCCAAGTACGTTTAGTAGTTTACGAGAAATTATTTAAATGAAAATATACCTAAACTTTGCATCACGCTTAAAGACAAAACTTAATGTAATTGTAATTGGTAATTGTTGTTCTTATTGGTAATTTTTGTAATTGGTGTAAACAGATGAGATATATTTAGAAGACGTGCCGCTGAATTTAAAACTCAAATTGTAATGCCTATAGCTTAAAAGGAATTATTGAGTACGTGTCGCCCGGCCAAAATTCTAGCCTTGACAGCATTGGTCACTACCACGGTCACTACGAAGCACCTTGTTTTAGACAAAACAATTGGACTTGTTTTGATAATTTAAATACCAGAATGTTTAAAAGTAGTACATACATGATTACTCAATACATTTCATATGGTAAAAAATGAGAAATACAATTCATTGGGTTCATGATATCAATATTTTTTTATGTATTGTAAGGATGATTATTGACAGTCTAAAAATACAAGCGTTTAAAGATTTTACCGTGTTAAATTAAAGCCCTAATAATTTCTCGTAAACTACGAAACGTACTTGGCTAATTTAATGATATGATGAGGTACTATTTTTTTTAATATAATTTGAATAGTACATTTTAGGTACATTTATTTCGTAATGATAAAATCAAAATATACTAACTAATTAAGAGTTTACCCGCCATCCTGATATCAGAATGGCGGCTCACTTTAGTATTGTGATTACAAGGTATTGAACGAGGTACAATTAAATTCAATATAAGTACTAAATAGTACATTTTAGGTACATTTATTTCGTAATGATAAAATCAAAATATACTAACTAATTAAGAGTTTACCCGCCATCCTGATATCAGAATGGCGGCTCACTTTAGTATTGTGATTACAAGGTATTGAACGAGGTACAATTAAATTCAATATAAGTACTAAATAGTACATTTTAGGTACATTTATTTAAGATAGTTTTCATCCAAATTGATAAAGTACACCCGCGATCCTGATACACACAATAAGTTCATGCTATAGCATCTCAAGACCAATAAACTCTACAAATATCTACAACAATTTGTGAAGTGGTTTAAGCAATATTACTTCAGAATATCTCCTAAGCAAATTCGTGAACAAGTATTGAAACTGTGAAGTGTGTTCGTAACTAACTTAAAGCTTGAACTTTGATGGTTAGTACTCATCTGGAAATTCAAGTTCGCCTGTCTAGTTTGGAGTCACTGTTGAGCATCACCGCGCAATCCCATGAGATGTAGAATAGATATGAATATAAAAATAGTTGATACGCTGTCTTATTTTGAAAGAAACAGTTCTATATTTAAATTGTGAGTGAATGCAGGGACATACATCGATGGAGACTCAAGCGGTTTGCACATCGAAACCTAAGCTATTCTAAAGCTAAATAAAGTAAGCCAGTCTAGATTAGAACACAAGTAACGTTAATACCAACAACTAAGCGAAAGCGCGACCAAAAGCACTTGACCACTGACAAAGATTGTTCGAAGGAGGTGCGTGGTAAGCAGGAGGGACGGGGAAAGTTGACATGCAGTCTACATACAAGTATGTAAAAGTGCGTCAACTATGCGAGCTAAACTAAATTAACTTAGCTCTTGGCATGCAACCTGCATGAGACGACCGTACTTACTACTAGCCGGCACAGCTGCTGATTACTTGCCGATTAATGAAAGAGGCTTTGACCCTGGCTTTCCTTTTGGGTTTGGGGGTAGGATGGCAGTTTTTAATGTGCACTATTTTTCAGGTGAGATTTGCTTCAAGCCCGGAGATGTTGGTGGGTCAAATATATCGCCAGTAGTTACGTTGGATTTTTTTCAGGGCTGACTTTAGATGTCAATCGTTCCGTTAAAAGTCAATATAGACCAAATGGTAATAGTAGGAGAGCGTACCTTGGCATTCGGATGAAATAGTACTTATGCCCTCTCCCCAATCCCATATGCTAGAAAGCTCACCTCAACTTCTTTTGGCGACATATGTACAGTTGAAGGACATAAGTATAAGCCTACCGTCGACTACCATACAAAAAAGCCCAAGGTACATACAGTCTACTGGGCCCTGTTCCTAAACTTGGTTTTGATATTAAGAATTACTAGGGAAACCCTAAAATATTTTACGCGTCCTAGGAATTGAATCTGATCTGTTGCACAACGCACCAATGAAACAATCATATAACACTAAAATTTAACTGAAACGAAATTAAATAAACAGTGCATAAAACAGAAATGTATTTAAATAATAAAATAACTTGATAGAATCCACCAAAAAACCGTATTATTTTAACTTCCGAAAATATAGAAAAGTAACCATTTCTTCCGTCAAGTACTTTGCATAAAATAAATCTACACTTAAATTTCTAGAATTCTAGTCCGAGGCAACCATTAGTGCAAAAGGATAAGATATGTGGATAATAGCTTGTTGGTCGGAGCGTCCGCCCGCGCCGCCGCCCATCGCCACCCGCCCAAAGCTCACGCACCGGATATATAAGCCGGTCGAAGCCTTCCAACGGCACAACGCACCACAACCACCGGCACTCACGACCTCTCTCCACTACGACAGCAGCCGATCACAGGTCAGTCTTGATTTTGTTTTAACTTTTTTATAGTGTCTAAAATGTTATTTTTTTTACTTCATGTAAAGGTATCACAAATAAAAGTTGAAATAATAATGTTAATTTTTTTTTTGAAATTACATTTTAAATTATTTCTGAAAGTTTCCACAGTTTTCCATTTCGTATTAAAATACGGTAACAGGAAAAAGCATTTGTATATCTTTCATTAAAAGTCGAAGTGTTCCTTTTTTATATTTATTTTACACAGTAGACGGCCATCTTTTCATAACTAGCTATAAATAACTGTTACTTAATTGAATGCACGTACGCACATTCTTTTGAGTATATTTTTTTAAAGGAGGTACTATAATTTATACCTGTGTTAAATGAAACTTTCAGTGTACCGCGCTGTATTTTCTACTTAAAGTAAAATATATTCTCTGCCTCTACTTTTTATGGAAATATTTTTTTCTTGGTTAACATATCTAGGTACATATCTGAATTTTAATAGTAAAATCATGTAACAAGACTCAGATTAATTCCTGTCCAAACAGATCTATTATGGTAATAAGATACTTGTTAACGGCTGAATATTTATTCACACACGTGTTGCTTCACCCACAAGTTATTGAGTCCACCTACACAAACACACTGAAATAACTTCTAAATCAGGTAACGAGCTTCTATTATACTAAAAATCAGTCATTTTCTCTCTTCACTACTGATTTAGATAATCGCATAAGCCTTCATTTTCAGTAGTCGCTAATCTGCCTTTGTACAGTTTAAGGAATAGGCTACCATAAAATATAGCATTCGGTCCCAAGGTAACTTTATCTACTGGGCAGTAGGTACATCTACTGATGAACGGAACTATTCTGAGGAATTGGCGGTTAGACCAAAGGCTATACCTGCTTTGTCTTCTACACTTCATGGGCCACGGTAGCCACTTTCCATCGGGTGGCCGTGTGCTTGTTTGCCACCTCAGTGGTATAAAAAAGAGTAGAATGCTTTAAACGTAAGTGGGACTAATGATGATGATGATAACTTAAAATGAGTGGCTCACTCCCTTATATTGTGTTTGCTATATTGATTTTGTGATATCAATAAAGTTAATTTTTTGATGTCACAATGTCAATAATATTAATTTAATTATGACGTATTTTCCTCATGAACACCTATGACTAATATTCAAGTCAGAGTGAGACCAAGCCGCAAATAAATAACTAATTAAAACAACTCACTCACGCGGCCCGTATTCAAGAATTCAATTTTAATAAACCTTGACAGGTTTCATAATATTTCTAGCAATACATATCAATTTATAAAAACAATAACTTGGTTAACTATAACTTGGTGATGCAACAGTAGTAACAGTTGCTGTGTAGAAAGCCCGAGTTAGATTCCAAGAAAAGTGTTTTATTGGGATTCGCTACGAGTATTAGTAACACAGTCAGGAAAAATGCCCAACCCGACGGTGATATACTTGTCTTTTACAACGAGGTATCGAAAACATAATTGGCGAAAAGTGGGTGTAACTACATCTTATCTTAACGATCATCGTCCTACGGGGTGTACAAGCTAACAGTTTAAAATAAACACAGACTATTTATATTTATTAATAGTGTATTTACAAATTATTTATTCATTTTCCTCGTATGTTCCATGCTGTGTTTAAATTATTGTACATGTGTATTTCTAAATTAATACACTGTTATTACACATTTCATTTCCGAAGACAATCGCTTTGTTTTATTACACCCACACAATTTTATTGATTTCAGTTATAATTAAGATATTTTGTTCTTATCAAACAAATTTAAAAAAATATGACGAATTTGATGCGCTCCATTTCTAGCAAAACTTCATCAGTACTCAGAGAATTAAATGACAGACAGGATGATCGATTCAACTCTTTGTGTAGCCGCATTTGTCATTTAACGAAGACATATCTGCCACACTCATAAAGCAGATGGCGAATGTAGTATATGTTTGAAAATATAGCGGTGAAGAATATACTAAGATTAAATAGAAGTAAGGCTCTGAGCTTTACTCATATTATTCTAGACCTTAACATAAATAATATTGCTGTCAAATGGGTACTTTGTCATGGGCTATTATATATGTTTACTGTCGGATGGAGAGCTAGCCATTTTCTATAAAAATCTAATTATCTTTTTATATATCAATTAAGAATAATTATTTTTTTTTGAGTTTTAACGTTAAAAAAGTTGTTGTTGATTAATATTAGTTTGAAATAGAATTTAGCTGTAGAATGGCAGCGTAAAAATATTAATTACATTAAATAGTATATGATAATTGATAATGCTGTTACTTAAATCCATTAACACCTTTGTGTCATTGAGCGTTGATGTCTTTTTTAGAAAACCGTTGTAAAAGTTTCTAATCAACTCCTTCGAGGCATATTTCTTGGAAAATATATATTCATGCTTAAATTCTGTTAAAAATCCTATAAATGCCTTTATGTATTTTAATTTTTTAACAAGTTTTAAAGCAGATACCCATTTGCAAATCATAGACCGAAAAATGTATTAACCTGAAAATTAATGAATACCGCCTACTATCAAACTTGTTTCGATCTTTTCAGTATCAGTCGAGTTTTTTATTGTTATTAATTGTATTTTATTTGTTTATAGGATACGTTAATATAATTTCACCCGACGGCAAGTGGAAGACAAAGTCTCATCACCATCAGGCCATCTTTCACCAAAGTATTACCATTCTTAATTTAATAAGCTCAGTTAATCAATGAATGCATAACCAGCTGGTTTATTATATACTATATTATTATATTATTAACGCAAGGCAAGGCAACGCGAGGCAACTATATTATTTTCATGAAAATTCTAATACATTATAGGTCAATAATATAATCAATTAATTTTATCCACCTTAAAGTACCCAATAACAATTCTAATATCTACTTACTTTACAATAGACTAACATATTTATATTGCATTCAATGATACAGTATATTAGATTCGTATCGGAAACCATATCACAATGCAATATTATTACTGCATTTTATACCTCTCGCCGCATGACATTATTAAGTGATAACCGTCTCGCAACGTTATATCCTCCAGCTAGAGCTAAGCAGGTCGTGAATAATGGAAAAAGTAAAAAGCCGTAAAACAATTACATGAAATGATATGTCTTTTTAATAAGTAAAGAGAATTTTCCTGCAGCGACGGTATAGTGTTTTGTTACCTTTTGAATCTGAAACACACAGTAAAATATAAATCTCGGTATATTTATAGGAGGTATAATTTATCAGTACAGTGAAATAAAGCATTCATATGAAAAACTTTATTACAATAAAACTGACAAACTATAAAAACTACAAGGGAATCTCGTGTCGTGTTGCATTTTTATCATTTGGCAACAGAAATAAAGCACAAATATGACTGGAGTTGATGAAATTAATTTGGAAGAGCGTAGAATTGCCTCTATGAAACATTTATGTCAGTGCCAGTTAATTTGGGTTTTCTCTTTTCAATTTAATTTCAGTTCAGTAATAATATTTTCAATATTTTATTACTTTCAAGTTTAACGAATTTTGAAATATTTTTTTCAGGAAAATACAATCGACCTAGCTTGTTCTAACTTTTAGAAAAGCCAAGTATGTAATAGGTTTCCTAATTTCTATTTCAACATTCCAATAATTTGGGCGTCTTTTTTTTTTTTTTTTTTACGTGCGGGAAATCCCCTCGGATACCCACCCCTCCGTAGCCGGAGGGGGAGGTTATGTCGGACTCGAACCGACTAAACCGCACGCCGTCTCTGGGTCGTAGTGCTAGGCCGAAGGTGAGGTTGTCATGCGACATATCCCTCGCACCCCGGCTGACCCAGGGCCATCCCTCTCGGTCTGGCCCTCCTCGGGAAGGGGGGGACCACGCGGTCCCCGACTCTACCCCGGTGTGGGGAGGCGCGCATCGTCCGCGCCGCCGCCGTGGCCTGCTTCTGCTAGGATGACGGGCGGCTCCACCCGTCACCCTCAGGCCCGCGCTCATGGGGGGCGGAGGTCAGTTTGCGCCCTCCGACGCCCGAGCCGCCTTCGTGCGCGTGCAGCGATGTCAGCGAGCCTTTCTCGCTCATCGCGCCGCGCCCGCTCTGCTGTCTCCTTCGCGAGCATGACCTGCTCGCAGAAGGAGGCGCTGGCCGCCCACGCATCCGCGCAGCGGACCATCGCCGCGAGCAGGGTGGAGAGCGTGAGCACTCTCACCCCCAGGGCCGCCACAAGCTCCCGCCTCGGCGTCTCAAACGCCGGGCACTCGGTGAGCGTGTGCAGCCCCGAGTCCACGCTCGCGTCGCAGTGATGGCACTCGGGCGTTGGCTCTATACCCATCAGATGCAGATACCGCCCGAAGCTACCGTGCCCGGTGATAATCTGCGTCTGACGGTACGAGAGGCTACCGTGTTGCCTCTCTAGCCACTCCCCCATGATGGGCCTTACCGCCGCAATGACGGCGTGCCCTGCGCGTGGTTGCTCAAGTCGTCGCTCCCACTCGGCCACCATGACCTGGTGGAGCCGGGATTTCTCGGCCCGAATATCCTCGGGCTCGGGATCGAATCCCCGCTCCCGCGCCTCCTTTCGGAACTTATATAGTGCCGAAAGGGCCCTCGCTTCCAGGATCCACGGTGGCGATCCGGCCAGGAGACTCGCCGCTTCGAAGGATATCGTGCGGTATCCCCTGATGGCCCTGGAGGCCATCGTGCTCTGCGCCGTACGGAGCAATTTGGGCGTCTAGCTAAACTACTCGTTATTACGATCTTGAAATTTTACAATGGCCATTCTACTTTGATATACTACTATTTGGTCAATTTAATACTTTTAAATTTCATTGAGCAGGAATCAAACTCATGATCTCTGATTTAGCTGTCAAACGCTTCACCGCTACACTACATTATGTGACTTCTTCAGTAAGCACGAAATGATATTAAGGAACCTTTGACGGCCTTCGCTACGCCAGCGGTAGTGAACGCGGCCGCTGCGCAGGAGGCGCGCGTTCAATCGCCGCTCAGTGCAAATGTTTGTATGCATGAATATGGGTATTTGCATTGGTCTGGTTGTGCCTCGGAAAGCACGTTAAGCCGTCGGTCCCGGTTGTCATACAAACATCTATGGCAGTCGTTACGGGTAGTTGGAGCCCTCAAAAATTCAACAACTGGTCTAGCTGCAATGCATCGATATCGCCTTTGGGTTGTGGAGATCAGATGGCAGTCGCTTCACGGAAAATATCGAAGATTAGCCAAATCCGCAGTTACACTGGTAAAAAGCGGTCCCCAGACTCCGGATGCGACTGGGATTAACGCTAGGATAAAGAAGAAGAAGAAGATATTAATGAACCTACACTAGTGTACAATAAGACCACACGTTCTCTAGTGCCTAGTGGTATGGGTAATGGACTGCTGAGACGAGGTCTCGGGTTCGATCCCAGGTTTTCCATGGCACACACCAATGACTTTTCGATACTTTTCGAAGTTATGTGTGTATTTATCGCAGGTTTATAAGGGCCCAGTTAATGGCAATAGGCTCGCCACCTATTACATTGGGACCTAAACATAAACCGGCGAAATGTGGGTGCTAGCACCTCTGCCTACCCCTTCGGGGATAAAGGCGTGAGTTTATGTTATGTTCTCTCTTCAGAGCTGATGTGTCAAAGGTCCAAATTGCCTTAATCATCGCCGACCTGCATTAGGAAGTTGATACCCGAAAAAGAAGATGTAATAGTTAATGTTTTACAGGTACAATGATGCGAAGAGCCGGCGGAGCGCTGGCCGTGGCCGTTGCCGCTTTAATCGTTTGCTGCAACGCCGACCCCCACCAGGTATTGCTTACTACATATACATATCTTGAACCTAAAATTTGCTCTATAGGTGCAATACACGTTTCTTGGGTATCTTTTGAGGATAGTACAGGGTGCTATGGCGGTGGACAAGCTAAAATTTACCAAACATAAATTATTACAAAACAATCCGCGCGCACCAGGTTCGAAATAGGTATGTACGTTTCCTGAGGTCTCACATTTCAAAAATATATTTCCATTACTTAGCTACATTTCTCCAACGTTTCAACATTTCCATTATGATATTCAAAAGCCCCGTCAACCAAAATGCAAAATGAAAATACTCTTTTTAATGGATATGGATGAACTGCCTTGATCCTCTTTTAAAATAAATAATGGGCTCATAATATAGAACATAGACTTTAGAATATTAAATGATATTGAAATGCATAGTTTCTAAAAGTAGGTATAGTTTTCTTTATAGATATTTAATATATGCATTGATATGGAATTAGAACACTATGTAGGAATAGCCTCACAATAAGCAGATGCAGATCTCAGTCTCATTAATCTGTCATCACTCTATTAAGAAAAGAAACTAAATTAATATCCAAGTTAACCACGATTGTAATGGAAATCGCCATATCCAAAATTTGAAAATTGTGGATTTAGAAGGCTATTAAAATTTGAATCTAACGTATTCAACAAGTAACTGAAGATGATGTACGTTAACAAACGAAATTTAAACAATCACAACCGAAACGTTTATCTAACTTACATATATTGTCAAGTCAAATAAATCATGTTTTGATTTATTTGCCGATCTTATGTCGTTTGATATAAGGACGCATTTCAAAGTATCAAAATTAGATGTCATATACTTGTCATTAGTTGACGGCGAACGTCAAAGATGTTTATAGTAAACCAAAGGTACAAAACAAACTAAACAGCCATGTCGCTAGTTCACAAAAATTTCATATTCCAAAATTTGACTTAGGTACAATTTTTAGGTTAAGTCTGTTAGTAGTAACAAAGGTTTGAAAAATGATGATGAAACGAATTTAGTAGCAGTAGTAGTTTAGTCTGATGATTATAACGGTCGATAACCTTGAATACACGCCAATACAATAGTTATGTTGCTAGTTAGAAATCACTAAAACCAATACAAAAAGTATTTTTATATAACTGTAAGTATTGAACCTTAGAGCTTCAATTTAAACCCTCAATTATGTACTTGGGGTTTAACTGAGGGCACTTAGACCAACGAGCTAGTAAAATGACGCAATTTCGTAAATACAGGCGATAAAATATTTGTTAAAATTGGACTTCTTGTCTTGTCCCTCTGGCGTTGTTCCATTTTATTTTACAATTATATTCCAAAATTACAAAACTGAAAAATGTTAATTGATAGAACAAATTGTGATTGATTGGCTCGCGACGAAAATTTTATCAAAATATAAGCCACCTATTAAGTACTAATCGTTTAGTTCTCCCAGGAAATTATAAATTGTAATTGTTTTTTAATTACAATTTATAAATTTTGTCAATTTTTTTTAATTTGTTCAATTCTATTTAAAAATTAGGCATAAAATTGACTATAAATCAGATATTTGAATTATTAACCCACTCCTTACACAAGAAATTTAGCTTATCTGGAGTAGTTAGAGGGAATATTAGTAATTTCGGTTGATAATATTGCTTATTTAAAAAATAATAATATTCTTCTTAGAATATCGCCGAAATGCTTAATTTGTCTGAAATGGCATAAAATTATCTTTAATATACCTAACGTCTAGACTTGAATAAATCTTAGGTAAATGATGTTCTCTAAATTGGACGTACTTTACTACGAGTACTATCCATACTAATATTATAAATGGGAAAGTGTATGCGTGTGTCCGTTTGTCTGTCTTTCACGTTCTTTAAACCACTGAACCGATTTTGATGAAATTTGGTATAAGAGTAGATTAGACCTTAAGAAAGGACATAGGCTATGTTTGGTCGCAATAACCGACATCCACGCGGGCGGAGCCGCGGGCAAAAGCTAGTTAGAAAATAAAAGTATAACTGACAAATCTGCAGCCATGCGATGGAGAGGTCCCTGGTTCGAATCCTAGCTACTACACTATTATCTACTCTTAACAGGAATATTAGTAATTTCAGTTACTAATACTTCATAACAAGAAATTACCTGTTTGATTTTCTAAAAGCACCGATATGGTGTTATACAACAGTAATAAGCGGGTAAGAATACTGTTCATCTAGTATTGAAATTGACTCCTGGATGAGTCAAACTTGTATCAGAAAATGCAGCTCCTATTACGAAAACTGGCAAGAATTCATTAAGTAGGAGCAAAAATATAGACATTCGTATTTCGATAAAATGGCAGTGAAGCGGCAGTTTACTTTTAATTAGATCTTTTATAATTGTGTAACACTTTTAGTTCCCTATGGTACCGAAAGTGTAAACTAAATTATAACAAAATTTAGACGAACCAAGGATTCTCCTAAATAAACATATCATTATAAATTCTAAACTAGTTTCTTATCTACCCTAGCAGGTAATTGTTCCAAAACGCTGTTAACATACATTTCATCGCTTTTAACAATATAACAATACCCAATTGGATTACGTTCTAGCTACTAGTGACTTTCACGTATTAAGTTCCCATTACTTTCACTCGAAGTCCGGAGTCCGCTTTTCGACTTTTACCTGGTCTTAAGCATCCTTGGCAGTGAGATCAAATATCAGGCATATAGAATAAATATAATACCAAATCACAAAAGCCGTTATTCTTTAAAGGAGAACAATTCCAGCTTATTACCTTTTATGCCTTGAAAATTTTTCTTATGATTATAGGTACGTCACAAAAACAGTTCTTCATATTTTTGAAATTGCTATCTAAGTAATACGATTTTGCGCTATGACAGCCAATATGGACAAGCTTCCATAAGTATAAAGATTAGGTTCCTTTGAACGAATGAATTGAAGGATTTACTCATGCTATGAACCGAGTCATGGAATAGTAAAGGATCATCATCATTGTACATTAATTGGATATCTATATATGTGAAGATATACATCGATCGAGTATAGCCTAATATAATCTTGATAAAGAATGATATTCTGCTTATAAATACAATCGTAAAAATTTTCCTAAAGGTGATAGGTAATATAATATTTATGTCTTAATGTTTATTTAAAAAACACATAAAGGGCTGAAAAAGTTGTTGCCCGAAACCTCTATTGTACCTATTCTTTTTAATTAAACTGGAAATATTGTGTTAAACCCTGGTGATAAGGCGTGATTAATATGTATGTATGAAAATATTTTTTATTTACAATAGAGCTAAAATTATTTTACTTACACTAACTTAGTTATCACTCAGTAGTATTTTTATCAAACATTTTATTCTCTAAAATTACATGGACACACTTACATATTGGAGATGTGTCTCCACTTATGTGTAAGTACGTTTATATGTAAAGAATGATATTAAATTAACGAGCGGCTTACTCTAGTACAATTATTCTTACAATAGTGTTTAATTTTATCTCTTGAAGTATAAGTAGACTCAAATCCATACAAAAACTATAAATGCGAAAGTAACTCTGTCGGTCTCTGTCCAAACCGATCTTGATTAAATTGGTATAGAGATAGATTACACCTTGAGAAAGGATATAAGTTGTATTTCGTTGGGACATCCTACGTCCACACGGGCGGAGCCGCGTGCAACAGCTGTATAGTATAAAACAAAAGCTCTAAATCATGATTGCTCTACAGGACCAAGATGTAAGTGGAAACGACCACAACTCTGGAGAACGCTACGACGCCGCTGGTAAGCCAATCCCTAGGCACTCTCACGAAAGTACACACATTACCAACTTCGACACTATTGTTTAATATTGAATTAGTATGCACACAGAATGTTAACACGGTTATATTTTACCTGGCACGTAATAGAGCAAACTAAACCAAAACCAAGGGCAACTTGATATGAACACGATCAATATTGGATTAAGCTCGTAAAATACATACGCTGGTATAGCATTGTTTATTGTACTTATTGTTATGTGAATAATGTAATTAAATAATCCATGTTGATTGTGTACAAACTCCTCACACGTCTGCACTAAATACCAGTCTTCACAACGTTCAATTATCTATCACGCACTATTCTAATTTTCCAAAAGCAATTTTATTGTCTGTTACACTCAACCCTGGCAACTAAAGTTTATTGATAAGTCGTGTAATACTTCTAACGATATAGATAGATGTTACTAATGATTACCATTTTTGGCTTTGGAAGTTTAAGTAGGTATAATGCTGAGATTGTCAATTTTGTAATTGAATTGCTTTTTAAAGTTAAATTAATTTTAAAATGGTTTTTAAGAATTACGCGACTTAGAATTTACCCAACCTGCCTTTATATTCTCAAAGGCAATTGGCACACTAGTCGAAAGGTATTCTATTTATTTAATTATTTATTGATATTTCTGATCCTGCTTCGTTTTGTGACGTCTATCGGAACTGCACTTAGTTTGTGACTATCTAAATCCTTTTTACGCACAAATATTTTAAGGTGATGGAATACTGCACCAATCACAATGTTCGTCCCTGCACAAGGTTGTAACACGATACTTTCGCTCCCGGGGCATACATGTTTTTATTCATAATGAGGTAAGTACCTACTATTTTGTTGTAAATGCACGAAATATTTTTATTATCAACACCAACAGGTTTATTTATCTTACGTGTGCCTTTAATAGCTAAGTGATTTGAATAATATTTTTTACAGATTATAAACAAAAAGAAGAATTAGAAGATTTCCTGCGCTTACTCTTGCAATATGAGTATAATAAAGCGGCAGATCGAAGCAACCTTAATGGCATCGGCGGTGGTTCGTTACTAGGAAGAAACATCAATGGCTATTACGGTAGAAATGGCTTAGGAGGCCTTGGGGGCAATTCTTTACTAGGCAGAAACCTTGACTACAACGATTATGGCAGAAACACACATAACATCGGAGGATCCTCTATGATTGGTAGAAACCTGAATGGGCTAGGTGGCTCAAGTCTTATGGGTAGAGAACTACACTCGAAATTAATTGAATCCCTTGGCGGTAGAAATTACGCCCGCAACCTGGACTCTTTAGGTGGAGGAAACTTGGTAAGAAACTTGGACTCTCTCGGTGGCAGCAATTTCGTCAAGAAGAACCTTGACCAGCTTGGTGGACCGAACCTTGTCAAGAGGAATTTGGATTCTTTGGGTGGTAGCAACTTCGTTCGCAACCTAGACTCACTTGGGGGCGGTAACTTTGTTCGTGAACTGGACTCACTAGGAGGCGCCAACTTGGTTTAAACTATAAATAAATTAGCTAAGCCATTCTTCTATCCTTTACAATATTTTATGTACAAGAAATGTGATACCTCTATAGTTCTATTTATTGATTTTTGGCCATTAGTTGTCATTTGATGTTGATGTTTTAAATAAATACATTGCAACCCATGATTATGTTTATTTTTAGCCTCTATCAAGTAAGCATCGGCGTTAAATAATTTAGTAAATGGCTGTTCTACATAAGTGTTACTAATAACAGAGTAAAAGGTAAGATTTTTAAAGATGATAGTTGTGATATTTGTTAGAAACCTTTATTCAATTTTGTGCTCAATACACTTAGGCCACAAGACTCGGGCTCTGGGACCACTTGGAGGAGGCAACCTGGTTCGTGAAGTACGTGAGATCCGTCACTCCGCATATATGCCATACCTCATTTCCAGAAGATACGATTTTGGCATGTAAGTTTCATTTACATAAAAAACATGATAACAATGATTTCATCCTGCAATCTATATTTTACTATTAGGTGGTATGTACACTTGACCGTTGACGAATGAGATACGGTTGCACCTTTACATACAACTTTACCTATATGAAAAAGTGCTACCGTATGTTCTTTGTCGACTGTAACTATACGATACGATCACAATCAGTTTAAGATTGTCGATAACTATACAGAAATAGGACTAATCATAATTTTATAACATATATGTAGGTATTAAACACCTTTCTGGGTGAAATACCAGGTCCAGTGAGCCACCTGTACTGTTGAATCTTTTCGACCTGAATTTATAAGAAAAGATCAACATTTTATTTGTCCTTAAGTTGTTCGTCACATTTTGATGGCAATATACCTTTGAGTAATTTAGTATATACACTCGCAAAAATGCGGTTTAATATTACATTAAGTCCCAAAACATAATAAGGTATAAACATAATAGAACATGTACGAACTAACTTTTAAACTCTCGCGTTCCATGAATATAAATAATTAAGAGAATGGGAATTAACGCGATCATGGTATAGGTACTTACATACTTTTGATTGCCTGACGTTTCGACCAGGTTACACCATATCGTGTTAATTCCTTTTCTCTTAATTATAGAATCTGTACGAATATGAGTGTTTGTCACAGGCCGTATGGAAGCAAGCGCGAACCGTGGCCGTTAGCGCCCATCGAGTACAGCGGATATTACGGAGATGGACTCCCCAAGCGCAATTTCGACGAGATCGACAGGTAATGTGGACCTTTCTTTTTTACTTCTCGGTTTATTTTTCTTGCATCTAACTCTGATGAAAGTCACAGTCAATAGCTCACATGTAGGTACGTATGATACTGAAAAGGATTTATAAATTTATAACGTCTTACAATTTAGTTGAAGAACTGTTGGCTGAGAAATGTACCTAGGTATATCGTTGTAGTTTGAAATCTTAAAAACACAAACTAACACAATATATACCTGTCAGTATATAAAAAGGAAAAGGACAATCTAAATTGATTTGAATAGTTTGCATATAACCAGTTTTAAAATTTTATTAAGTATTTTTTTTGACTTGGAACCTTTGTACTTGGAACGACTTTATCAAATATTATATTCTTGGTTTATAGTTTACAGACAATATTTTCTCTTCTTTAAAAATAACGAACGTACTGAAATCTACAGCAAAATGAAAACAATTTGTAAGCAACACGGGTATTTGTTTAAACACGGCCCAGTTGACCGATACCGATTGAATTGCTTTGACGTTTTATTTTCAACATCTATAGCTACCAGTCTATCAGTGTAAATATTTTGCTGTTATCAAGAAGTGTTTTGAAATCAACGTTTTAATAATATTCTGATATCGATAGATCGATGAATACAGTGTTCAATTTAAATATTTTTGTTTTTGTCAAGGCTTACGACACTACGCGGGGACTGCCAAATTACTGGACTCTAATTGGTAGCTTATTGATCACTGATAATTTAAAACCAACGAGCGCACAGTATCCAGTTAACATAAATTTGACAAACGTTGGAGAATATAAAAATGACTCGATTAAATTAAGGTATTTCTTTTTATAAATCAATTGCAAAATGGCTCATAACACAGCTGAAAAAATATCAGACCAGTAGATATAGCCTTACTTACATAAAGCCAACTGAAAGACATACAACTTAAGCTACCAGCCCTAACCCTTGCAAACAATATGTGAGCATCATTAAAACTTACGCAATATTTGTATAGTGTAAAGTAATATAATAACTTTTAATGAAAAACAAGTACATTGTTGAAGTTTCGTAATCCTCATTGCGTAATTTGTCATTCGCCACAGGGTCCAAAACTTTATAATTATTACTGGTGCGGGATACAGTCAGTAGGGAAATTGCATATTTTACAAAAGACTGATGTCTAATATTTGCAATATTATCTTTATAATATTTATCATCTTTTGATTACATCCTTTTTTGCCTTTGTCAAAAAGATATTTAAAATTATAAGTATTATAACTCAATTAACCGCAACATATGTATTCAAAGGAATATTTTAAAGATGTTCCACAATCCTTATAATCTAATATATAAAATTCTCGTGTCACAGTTTTCGTTGCCAAACTCCTCCGAAACGCCTCGACCGATTCTCATGAAATTTTGTGGGCATATCGGGTAGGTCTGAGAATCGGCCAACATCTAATTTTCATACCCCGATTCGCGATAACCGACATCCACGCGGGCGGAGCCGCGGGCGACAGCTAGTATTACATATAATATCATTCTAAAAATCTATAGAAGTACTTTAGTCCATTGTAACACATCCATTTGAATTGTAAACGGTCTTTTTCTCTTTTTGAATTCTCAAAAGATAACAAAAGCTTTGCTTATGTTATATTCCCCAATTATTTCAAGTATAAATCAAATTCGCAATATGCAAATTGTGGTATCAAATTATAGCTATGATACATTCGTAGTTTTAACAAACATAAGTAACAAAAAGGTTTTGGTTCCGATCCAAAGTAGGTATTTACATTGAGTTTGGAAAGCTATTATTTGAAGGTACAAATGTATTTGGTTCTCTACTTTTAATACTCACTGACTCAAAAAGATTACAATATTCATCAAAAGCATTTATCTTTTCAGAGAACCTCAAAGTAAATTGTTATAATCGAATTGAATGTACCTAATCCCATTACTTTACTTGCTCGCCCTAATTATATTTTGTTTTTCAAATAAAATTATTAAAAGTTAATTTGAATACCACCTATCAACGTAATTTGTTTTAATAGTAAAAAACTACCATAATAGTACCTATTCATGTAATTATGCCTACCATTTTTCAGCTACTTTTTACTGGAATGGAATTGGTACGACCACAGTGGCGTAGCGGTAAAATGTTCTTACTGCTACGCTTAGCTACGCCGAAGGTGACGGATGCGGTTTCCGCGTAGTGCAAATACATTTTATGCATGAATATGTGTATTAACATTGTCCTGGGTATATCGAAATTTGTTTAGTCGCAACATATATGCTATGCTTAATTTGGGTCAAGATGGCACTGTGTAATTTGAATCCGGGAGTATAAATTTTGTCATTAAGTACAACGAAAATAATGAAACATGTGTCAACGCGATACGTGAAGGGAACACTTCAAAATTAGTACCCGTCGAGTATGAATATATCTATTATAAATATACTCAATATTCAAAGTAATGCTATTAGGTACTACTGCCAACAGGAATACTTAAATATTTAAGTGGTTCCGTTTCCAGTTCCTTGAAAAGTACTAAGTATTTTTCCTTTGTCTTCTGAGATTCTCTAACACGTTTTAACTTTTTTGTCTGATCTCATAGTGTGAAGTCATAGCGGTGTTCAACTTTAATTCATGTCGTGTATAAATTATATAGGTAACATTGTTTCAATCCACTTGTTTTGTTGAAAATGTAAAAGAGTCTTGATTGATGTTCTATTTGATTCCTCTTTTACTATTAATATCATTTAGTTACTAGTTATCTTACTTTACTAGCTGATACCCACAGCTCCGCCCACGTTGAATTCTCGTCCCGCTTCCGCAATCTATGGAAGACTACTTCAGAGGTAAAAATAATCCTATATGTTATTACCAGCTACACCTAACCTATTTCTAGATCCATTCGACCGTTTGAGCGTAATTGAGTAACAAACATCTTCACAAACTTTCACATTTTTAATATTAGTAAGATTATAATTGATAAGATATTAATTAATCTTTATATAATTTCTCCCAGGTCTGGCCTGGACACCTTTCTGAAGAAGCGCAACTTCGACGAGATTGACCGTTCTTCGATGCCGTTTCCCTACGCTACCAAACGCTTCTACCACATGTATGGGCCCAACTACCTAGATATTGACATACCTGTGTAAGATGTGTTGGCATCTGTTTGTTTATGAGACTCAACGCTGATGCTGGGTGTATGTTGAGATGCAGGGGCTAGTCATAGCACTATATGGTACAATTGACATTACATAGCAGACAAATGTTACCAGTGAATTTTAGTAACAGTAAGTTAGTAAAATTAAGCTTATCGCGTCTTTCAAGTGTACATGGATAACTATTTTTTGTTATCAATCCGGTTTGATTGATAGATTCCGGTGAAAATAGATTTATTTCAATGTGTAACATTTGTAATAACACGAATATCACGTATATATTTACAGATGCATATCCTTTTCAGAATATTATATTTTGAGTTCCACACAACTCAATATAGACTTAACGTACGCAACTCAATATAGACTTAATTTCAATGCAGGAATTTTTACTTTTAAAGAATTTGAAAAGTACCGACTAAAGTAAACCATTTGTGATTTTCAGGAATCCATAAAAAATGCTAAGTGTATTTAAAAATACCTAGGAAAAACAATCTATAACACATTTAAATAACCTCAACAAATTAAGATCAACATGACCATTTCTACTGAAAGTAATTCAAACGCTAACAGACTTTTTATTGACTTACCTATCTAAAATTTTATCGATGGCTAAATATTCTAAAACAATAGAATAAATAAAATATTCTAATAAATTTAATAACAACAGAAACTTTAAATCAATAGATATATACTTTATAATTTTCAATAGCCATTGTAAAGTTTTGACATAATCTTTCTGTTTCAGTTCAAGTTTCGACAAGAAGAGGTACAGACCCGACTACCCCATGGACGAGATTGACCTATCCCACTTCCCCATTGGCTCCAAGAGGTCAGAGGACAGCTACCCACTGGTACCCCGCAACATACCCTAAATATCAAAATTTCGTATCCGTCTCCTAACATTGTCTCCACAACTTTGTGATAGCCTGATAAAATATTTTGTTCATTGTTACACAAACGGTGTTTGACTTTCACAATTCCTACTAAAGTTCTTATTTTTCCACGAAGTTTTAATGGGATCACACGGGACTTTACTTAAAGTTTGGACTCACAAAACTCGGCTGTCCTACACATAGTGGAGATAGAGCCTTTTTATAAATTGCTCTTTAAAAATAATACCTAAAGATAATCGTCTACATTCATAAAATATGATATTGTACATTTCTCTGATATTGTAGCTTAATTTTATTCATAAGGAGGGAGAGGTTTAGAATTTTAATGTTATATCAATACATATGTAACAACTTTAGAATAATGAATGAAAAAATATTGTACCTGTGCAGTTTCTCAGTTGCAACTTAAAAATATGATGTATCTATAATATTATTTAAGGTATTTTGATTGTAAAAGGTTAAAAAAATAATAAAGAAAATATGAACGATTACTAGTCTCTTTCTTATTTATCTTATGAATACATCTCTATAATGGACTTCACAAATACGGCAAAGCACTGAACTATATTAATACTTCATTTGTACTAGAAAAGTAACATAAAGCCTGCAGAATAAAATTGAAAAACAATTCAAACACCAGAGCTGACTTCAAATAGGTACAAACTGTTTCACATAATTTAGAAAAGAAAACCATGCCCAAATAGTAATCTCTTTTGTAAGTAATCGAGAGGTTCCATGGTGGACGAAAATTTGGTGACAACAGGAAAATAACAAGCTAGTCATGGTACACGCTTATCAACAGATGGGTGACGTTTTTAAGCAAACATACAAAAATTATTTCTATGATCGCTTGCGCCATCAAAGGTGCTCAAGTAGAAGAGCTTGGGTACCACAACCATCTTACCTATACCTGTGTTTTGTAGTGCACAAAGTGAAATTGTACCAAGTACTCATTTAATAGGTTTAAATACTTTATATAGGTACCAAACATTTTACGCAATACCTACTATTGAATGGAATATTAAAATTTTTGCTAAATAATAATATTATCAAAATTAGTTAAATAGTAATACTAATATTGATTTGGTAAAACTTACATTGTTATTTGCAGACCATAAAAGAGTGATGTGAATTTAGCGAAATATAACTTCAACCAATCTTAATAATGGCACAATTTATATTAGCTGAATAACCGAGCACATCCTTTTTTGAAGTCGCTTTAAATCCGTGGTGGAACTGTCTAAACATATTTAAAATATAAGCTTGGTTCGCACGTGCGTACCACTAACGAACATAACAACACTCTGTTCGTCAAACCTGTACGCGGCGATCCTACCTGTGTGTTCCGTATGAAGGGTGTTCGAATAATTTACGTATAGTACTTGGCAGGATACAGGCGTCTATTTTTTGTACAAAACCGTTTTAAACAATATCTCTGAAAACACCAAAAATATTTCTGCTACTTCAAAACGACCACTACTAACGATGCTTAGTTCGTGACGGTTGTGCGCGAACTTGATTCGAACTATGTTCGGCGTCCGTGTTCGGACATGCTGTCCATACATACAAACCATATATGTTCATGTTTTATGTTTGTGTTCATACGTGCGTATCGTATGTACCAAAGTGGAACGTGATGTGGAATACGTCATACGAGTCGAACGACGTGATCGAACCTCGACCGGAAGGGTTGGAAAACAACAACAAAGTATAATTTTAAGTAAGTAAACGTAGGTAATTAATGTTTAAGTTTACTGTACAAAATACATAAGGGTCGGCTACCCCAATCTAGTCAGTTTCAGCGGTTAGACAGTACAGCAAAGCTTCGCATAATAACTCGTAGAACTCTGTTAAATTTCGCAAGTAATTACTTCCTAAACGCATTACTTTCTCGTCACGGTGTTAAAGACGTAAATCACATTGTAAAAATAATTTTTCAAGTACAGCGTAGATAACACAAAGGCTGTAATGATGTAATTAATTTTATTTTTAGTAATTCTTTGACCGTTGACTTAAACAGTCGTCGAGGCGATATTTTTTGTTTTACCTGAAGATGTGTGTTTGCAAATTCAATGGATAAGATGAGGCTGTTCTCCTCGAAGGCCATACTTCGCCAACTATTATTTTCGGTCCCACATAATTACCGTCAAACGGATACTTTGTCATACAGTCCATGTTTACTGCCGGATCGAGAATTGATGGTTAATTTTTAGAAAGAACTGTAAGTTTTGACTAAATCTGCAAAAATTGCTAGTTATTGTATAAGCTTTTTCACCTATCCGATCGAATTGAATCTATTGAATATATTAACTTCTTAGATCTTTTCTCAATCTCGCCATTTTAATTTTAGTGCTTCTAGATAGCTTATTCAGTAGGTATGTATTATACCTACTGCCCAACTTTTGGATCAATTTGATCTAATTAATTGGTGTTCACTGCAGTTTTACTCTGAATAGAGCTAGTTATTTATTTTTCATTACATTCCGATGCCGCAGTTTTTTTACAGAATATCGCTAAAATAGTAGATAAGCAGAGAGCACAGTACGTTATATTATGCATGAGGACATCCACGCAAGAGTAATAATAGTCCCATGTAATAGTGGCCGAGCCTATCTCAAAACATACGTAGTTAGTTGGGTTCTACTGAGAATTTCCTGGAATTTTCAGACAAGAAAATCACATTTTCATCATACGCATCTACAGGACACGAAATCGAATTCTCAACACACTAAAACTAACCCAATTATAGTAGGTATCGTTAGTTGGAAAAGTTATCTGGTTTATTTTGGTTTTTAGGTGAGAGAGTGCCATCTTATCCCCCGCTCAGATTTTTTATTCGAACCTAGCTGTCGTTTAGCCATCTCATTTCATCGAGTTATCTTATCGCAACTCTTGAAATAGGTATCATTGAGAAGTACCTATCTATTGGCATCTATGGTCAACTTAACCAGTAGCACTTCACCAAACGATAGGTTCACTTAATCCTGGATCAGCCGAGTAATGAGGGATATAGCTTCGGCAACTGCTTATCCAAATAGTAACAAACTTAAAAAAACTAACCTAATCGTGAACCTCCAACCTTTAAACTCAATTAATAGCCACTTGAAAGGATTAACTGATTCAAAGCAAATAAAACGGCACATAAAAGTAAGGAGTGGTAAGAACACCGCGGCAAAAGCGACACATGGCGATGACTAACAGTTCTGAGTAATTAAAGTTCGCGTACTGCGGCAACACAATCTAACTAAACAATCTAAACTGCCGCGCTGGCCATATTCGATTAAAAACTCCGCTGAACAGATTTTTGGTGTGATTCAACATCCAATAAATCCATACTTAACACATATAGTTAAAAAGTACCTGAATAAGTCAGTCAGTTTGTTACCATTTCGTGTCTAAATCTTTGAACTAAGTACTCGTAACTCAACAACATCGTGGCGTTAATCCCAGTCGCATCCGAAGCTTTCAACTTGGAGTCTAGGGTTCGCTTTACCAGTCTTACTGTGGATATGGCTAAACCTCGATATTTTCCGTAAAGCGATTGCCATCTGACCTCCACAACCCAAAGGCGATATCGAAGCATTGCAGTTAGACCAGTTGTTGGATTTTTGAGGGCTCCAACAACCCGTAACGACTGCCATAGATGTTCTTATGGCAACCGGGACCAAAGGCTTAACGTGCTCTCCGAGGCACAACCAGATCCAATACCCATATTCACCATACAAATATTTGCATTGAGCGGGGATCGAGCCCGCGCACCCTGCGTAGCGGCCTAGTTACTACCGCTACAATAAAATAAAACAAGAAAGCCTCGGTTTTCTTGAAGAAAGACATACAGACCTACGCTAATTTTAATTCTAATGCTTACTTCTCGTGTGGTCGAAATCGGTTGTTATGTGATTTACAATGAAAAGCCCATCTAAACTAATATTATAAATGCAAAAGTGAGTTTGTTAGGTTCTTCCTCAATCTGATAATCACGACTGAGGCTACGTTCTGTGCCTCTCTCTAACGTATAAAGAAAAACCAGAACCCTGTCCGGCAATCAGCAGATGGTACCCGTTTTCAGTGAAAGTTAATTTCATCTCACAAAATAGATTCATTTTCGTTTTTTGGTGCACTATAAAGAGTTAGGTATGTATCTATCTGAATCAACTCAAACTGGCTTATGATACTTCAATTAAAAGTTTTAGAATAACCCACTACTGATAATACTACGACTAAATTCAATTTGGGTTACGTTTAAAAAAATCATACATTATGAATCTATGTCTCGCTAAGTATTATCGTAGAATCAATTTATTTGGTAATAATTTTTTTTTATTACCTGATGGAAAGTGGCTACCGTGGACTATGGACGTATGTATGCAAAGAGGCGTTACCCTCGCTCTGCCGATTCTGAAGAAACCTTCTAATCCTTCTTGAAGAACCCCTTATTGTAGCTGCTTGGGAAATCCACAGCAGAAGTTCATTTCACAACCTGAGCGTGCGTGGGATGAAGTTCCTTTCAAACCGCACGGTGCGCACCGTTTTCAGTCTCAATGTGTGAGGATAAATTCCCTGCATATGGCAAGAGGTGCGATGAAAAACATTGAATTCAACATTTTTACTTTCTTAATCTAATTCAACATTTTTCTTTTCTTAATCTATTGGAATATTTAGCCTACAAACTGCATAAAAAATTTCATTCAAATACCTACCCCTAAGTAGAATAAAATTGCATTGGTATAATTTCTTACTTTCACCGTCGCCACAAAAAAATACTTGCTGACATTAAATAACTTATTGCTTTTCTCTGAAACGGACGTGTCTCGGATTATTATTTGTCACGTGACATTAGTTCCGAGTTTTATAGATTTGTCACTGTTAAATACTAGTGTAACAGTTACAAATCACTCCCGATCAAAAAGCATTAGCACAGTAATAATTAATAAAAACTTATTAAGTAAACGGACTACACTGATTTGAAATATTGTACAGTTGAGCAAATAGCTCGTTTCCAAGATTGTTTGCTATCTAAATATTTTTTAATTTGATTATTTTAGCTTTTTTGGCAAAGTATATATTTAGATAGGTAGCCTTTTAAATTTATTAACAGCCAAATCCTTAATTTTATTAAGAAGCTTGTTGTCGAAGTGCATACAGCTACCCTAGGATGAATCTTGTTGACTCAACTATCAGTAAGTAGGTACATATCTACTGTCACAAGTAATAGTGGTATGACTTTTAAAATGTCAATTACTTCAAGTCTTTCTATGAGTAAAACACAAAGATCTATAATATAGGTAGCACGTACTGCACGCTTTTGGCTTACAGAGATAGATCGAATAAGGAGCTACCCGGCTTTCCTCATGGGAGTATTGTTAGGACATGACGCTGTATGTAAATTAAATCATTCTAGCGGTTTCTGTATCCACAGCTATCCTGTTTTACGAAATCTACCTATCGGTCCCTATCGGGGTTGAAAATCCCTATAGTACACTCCAATTATTTAATGATTCTTTATCAATTGCCGCCAAAATTTTAAGAAGTAAGATTACATTTTTGTTTCTTTTATAATTTATAGCGACCCGCCGCGACTGCGCACGGGTGGCAAAATCGTAGTCCTGAATTTCTTACGGGCCGTTTATGAAAATCTATTATAGCCTATGTTACTCACGAAGAATGTAGTTTTCTAATGATTAAATATTTTTTATCTACTCTGATACTATAATACAAAGATTATAAAATTGAAATCAAAACTCTTATGACACACATTACGCACAGGCCAAAAAAAAAGTTTTATTACGATACAGGTCTTGTATGGACACCTATATCATAAAATAACTTTTTAATCATAACGATACACCTATACAACCTCCATCTGGACTGAACCTCTACTTTAAAAAAAGAATCCGCCGATTCGGGAAAAAAAATCGACGTTTGCGCCTTGGCGCGAACATTCTTTTTTTTTGTTCTATACATTTAAATTAAACAAAGTTTGGTTTGGTTTGTAAAATAAATTAGTTTATGTATTATAGTATGAGAGTAGATAAAGTAGTGTATGACACTGTACATAACTTGGTCTTATAACACTCGTGTGATAATATAAAAAAACTCGCCTACGGCTCGTTTTTTTAAAACACACTCGTGTTATAAGAACCCTTATTATGCAACAGTATCATAAACTACTATAAAATCGGCGCCGTAGTTTCTGAACCTATTCATCACAAATGAACTTACAAATCTTTCCTCTTTATAATATTAGTATAGATTATCCTCTCGGTCCATATTGATAAGTAATTTTACCCTCACGGCTCGCCTCTAGCTATCTCTACTAAACTAGGCCAATCTCAGATGATGATGATGATGGTGGTGATGTGATGATACTCACGCCTAGATAGCCAGAAGAGGAAAATTTTCATGCCATTTAATTACCTACATGTTGATGCTAACTGTTAATTTTGGAGATTGCAATTTTTAGTTACTAGGTACTGACATTCTTAGCTGGATAAGGTTTTTTTTTATTTTTATATATATGACACGTCAATTTGACTTCACCTCGCCTGATGGTAAGCTGAAGGCAAAGTCTCAGAAAAGAGGGTCACCATTACAAACACGTACCATGTTAACAATGGTGGCACTCAGCTTGACGGCCTCATCAGATGCTTTTTCACGCCCCGCTTAAAGGACCCGGGACTGTAGGAAGAAGGAAACACGTGAGCTGGCAAGGAGTTCCAGGTCTTAATGGTGCGACAAAGAAAGGAGTCACTAAACCGCTTGGTTCTTGAGGGAATATTCTGCACCGTATACGGGTGACATCTAAGCCCTGCTCGTGTTGTCCTATGTAGGAAAGGAGAGGGCGGGACCAGTTGGAAGAGCTCATCAGAACATTCACCATGGTAGAGACGGTAAAATACTGATAAGGATGCAACATCTCTACGCATCTGCAAAGGCTCAAGGGTGCTTGTGACCTCGAGATTCCCAATAATGCGGACCGCACGTCGCTGCAACCTGTCGAGAGCATCTAATAAGTACTTTGCGGAGCCATCCCAGAGATGCGAGCAGTATTCCACGCAGGACCGAATTTGGGTCTTGTATAGAAGACACCGCTGCTCCGGCGTGAAAAACCGTCTCACTCTGTTCAAGACTCCGAGTTTACGCGAGGCTGTTTTGATGATACTCTCGATGTAGTTTTTGTTATTAAGTTTGCAGCGAACATCCATACCGAGGATAGTCAGGTTGTCCTGCAGTGGCAGTGGAGTGCTCTGAAGAGTGGGAAGGGGAAGGAAAGAAGATACCTTTGCTGTGAACGCATATGCCTGTGTCTTCTTGGCATTGAACTCGACCAGGTTCTCAGAGCCCCATTGGGAAATGTTGTTGTATGAGACTCCAGTATCCAGCAGGCCACCTGTAACTGAATACAGATAAGAATATTGGTATAATATAATCCATACTAATATTATAAATGCGAAAGTAACTCTGTCTGTCTGTCTGTCTGTCTGTCTGTATGTTACGCTTTCACGCCTAAACCATTGAACCCATTTTGATGAAATCTGGTATAGGTGTAGATTAGACCTTGAGAAAGGACATAGGCTATGTTTGGTCGCGATAACCGACATACACGCGGGCGTAGCCGCGGGCAAAAGCTAGTATTTAAATAAATATCGTTTGATAAATTATACTAAAACAGCGCTCTCAGGTTAGTTTACATAATTGTTATAAGGCAGATACACGTGCACTTAGATATCTAGTTTATTATTATACCTAGGTGTACTCACACTGCACGCTCATCTTATTAGATTTACCTATGTTCGTCAATTAGGTATAATCCAATCCGTTCACACAATTGGGTTACCCTATTAGGCCAATTATATGGGAATAAGCTTCTTACAATAATTACCTTATCTTGTAGGTATAGGTACAATAGTATTATTTTATTATCTTTATGAATAATCCTTTTGAACACACTTGCTCATAATCTGGCTCTAATTTCACATTTCACCGCAATTAAGCACATACACAAACTTCGACTTTTTGATAGTTTAATTCACGTGTGAGTTTAAAGTTATTTTTTAAAATTTGATTAGTTCAGTTGTCTTTTTCCTAAAGTTTTGATACAAAAAAATTCGTGTCCAATAGTACAAATAAATTACTTCCTGATTTCATGCAGCTTCGTATTTAAATAGATAATTTCAACTTGTATGTGTGTTTAATAAACAAAAATTGCACTCAATTAACTTTTGTTTTCTCTGTGATAACTTTTAATTCCCCATTTAGTCCGCGACGAATAAGTAAAAGTGACATATTTTTCACTTTTGAATTAATAGTTACTATACTCCGCACGCCGAATGATGATCCTATGACGTTTCAACTGACAGTTGTATTAGTTATGCGAAACAATTTCGATAAAATACTGTTTTTTCAGGCAAATGTCATGTCATTCAGCCAGGTCATTCAACATAATAAGCAATATTTATTTATTTTGAAAAAAAGACTACGCGCATTGATGGACATAAAACACTGGATAAAAAAGTAACAGCCTTATTATATTTTATTTTACTATACTTTAATTTTTATTCAAATTGCATAATTTAAAGAATTTCAAATTCTTTTTGAATTGAATTTTAAAGAATTCATAATTAGCTGGCAATTATGGATTACACTGACTGGGATCGAGATGTACAATACGACAATATCATTGACCAACCGTTAATAATAAACGTCACGGATAGCTGCAGTTCAGACTCAGATTTTGAAGATCCGATTGGCCCTTTATCAGATTCAGATTGATATAAATAAAATACAAACTCAAAGCATTTGTTTTATATTTCCAACAAATTATCGATATTTTGTTTATCGATGTGTCCCTTCTTAGTCGATAACAGCTTGACGACGTAACTTTTGCAGCACGTACCATGTACATTTGCATTGAGTTTTTTTCTATTATTTCCGAACATTACGTAATAATTTCTTAATATTCCTTTTTATAATTTACAATTGTACACAATTATGATTTTTTCGTCTTTTTAATGGACCTCTAAAGGATTTGATGTGATAGGACGTCAGTACAATGTTAAGCGCTAACGAACTGGATCATCATTCAGCGTGCGGATTATAATTAATTAAAATGTCTACAAGTACTTAGTTATGAAGAAAATTATTTATGTTGTACAAGGTCCGATATAAGATGTGATTTATGTGAAAGTCCTTAAGGGTCAGTTCACACCAAGACGCGACGCGACGCGACGATGCTTGAAAAGGCCAGTGGTTTAGCGCTTCGCACCCAAATACTCCTGTGTGATGTCTTCTTTTTAATTTTATTTTTGTAATCTTCCTCTTCCTCTTCGGCAAGAAGTCCGATTACAACAAGATTCCAGTCTATTATTATGTTTTCACTCGAGACCAAACTGCACCAATTCTAAACGAAGTCTGGACGGAAATAGTAGACAAGTCGCGACAGCGACCTCAGGCTGCGCCTCGCGGCGTCGCATTGCGTCGCGCGGCATCACGAGACGCAGCACCGCTCTTGCATGCCTCGCGTATCGGCGATGCACCGCTGGGGCGCGATACGTCGCGAGACATCTCGAGGCGCAGTGCTGCGTGATGCAACGTATTCTGAATTCTCAAAATTTTGGTTTTTTAATAAAGTATATTTTAAGTTGCTCTATTAAAATGTGCGCGCATCGTCGCGTCACGTTGCGTCTCGGTGTGAACTGACGCTCAACGTTATGGAATGCTTACTACCTGAAAATTTCAAGGGTAGATATCTATTTTAGTATTGTTTAATTCACAGGAATGTTAAAAAACATCGTATGGTACACGTGTGTACCTATTGATGATCAGGTACCGTCCTCGGCTCTCTTAAGACTCTCACCTAACGGCTCGGGTCTCAATGGTGCCTCTGCGGTAATCACCAACTTTACTCACTTGTACTCTAATGTACTATTGTCCTGAATGACTGAGGTGTGTTCTTTATATGACGTCCAATAAGAAAGAATTTTCGAAAATTACATCCCTAAGGGGATGAAAAAGGCGGGCAAAGTTTGTTTACGACGTTTTATTTTGACACATGTTTGAACATATCCCTCGCACCCCAGCTGACCCAGGGCCATCCCTCTCGGTCTGGCCCTCCTCGAGAGGGGGGGACTACGCGGTCCCCGACTCAACCCCGGTGTGGGGTGGCGCGCATCGTCCTACGATGCGCGCCGCCGCCGTGGCCTGCTCCTGCCGGGTGACTTCACTCGTCACCCTCAGGCCCGCGCTCATGGGGAGCGGAAGTCGGTCTGCGCCCTCCGACGCCCGAGCCGCCTTCGAGCGCGTGCAGCGATGTCAGCGAGTCTTTCTCGCTCATCGCGCCAGTAGATAGTTTTCCAAAGAAGGAAAAACGAGCTCTTTCTAAGAATAGTAAGAACAGTATGTCACGACGAGCGAACCTTATGACAAAAGGTACCGCCTGCTCTGCCGGCGTGATAAGCTTTCTGTCTTCAAACAGGGCTCCGAATTTTCGTCTAGCTTTTTTTATGACAATGATCCCTTTTAAGCCTGTTAATATCATACTGCAGTCGTATGGTGCGTTCCGAAGACTTGAGGAGTAAGGAAAGATATTAAAACCGTTAATTAATGAACATTGATAAATATGGATACATGATTATGTTTAGGTCAAGGATATTTCATAAGGTTGATGTTTTCAGAACCCTTTCTTGCCTAGGCCATAAAGAAGTCGGTCTAATTTCGTAGTTTCTAGTAGTTTAGCCCTGAATGTATGAGATAATACTTTAAGAAAAATTTCTTCACAACATAAATAATTTAAAATAGGTACGAGTTAACTTCAGAGGTTTGAGTTAAAGAAGTGAACAAATCTTTGTCTATTCTGAACTTAACGCGGACCAAGTCGCTGACAAGAGCTAGTTATAGAAATTAAGAACATAGACACGTGTAAACGCTCATTTACATATTAGACAGTTACAGTTAGGTTGGCTTCGATCTTGTAAGCATGAAACATCATTATTATATTCCTCATGGAAATACCCAATTGTAACATATTAATTTGAAAACGACATGTAGGTACAGTCTGCTTCAAAAGTGTAGATGACAATTGCACATATTTGAAACTTAAAAATTGAAATAAAAAATATTGATTACAGGTTTCAATCCAAATTCTAAAATATTTTATCTAATAAACCCAGAATGTATATAGTTAAACAAATATAAATTACTTTGGCTTCGTCCATTTTCATAACTGATTTTTCATAACCAGCTAGGAACGTTACTCAAAAATTAACGAAAAGTACCTACCTACCTAATCATCTACTTTTGGCACTGACTATACGTAGGTAAAATTAATCAATTAAGTATTATTATTATCTGATAATAGTAGAGGATGTCCGTGAAATGTGTAATGACAGGATATTGTTGCTTCTTACATGGCAGAGTGAAACACGTGTGTAGGTATGATTTGGGTATGTCCCGAATGTCCCTTGGACCTGAAATGCTCTCAAAATGTGCTCTACACACGTAGTACACATTTCTTCGGTGGCTTTTAAGGATAGCACGGGGACGAACTGACATTCACCAAGCATAGATTATTCCTAAACAATTAGTGCGCGCCACGGCCAAGATACGTAACGTGTCCCGAGGTATACCAGTGCCCCGAGCACGAATATTATTCCAATTCGTAACTTAAACGTATCCAGAGAACGAAGCAATGCGATTGGCCGCCTGCCTACTGTGAACCAATCGCAATGCTCCGTTCTTCCGATACGTTTACGTTACGAATTCGAATGTTATTCGTGCTCGGGGCACTGTTGCATATATGTTATGGGCCAAGTGATAAATCGGGCAGTATGATAAATAAGTATGAGAGGTGGACACTGCGTGCCTCGACGTGGATAGATATAGGTTAGAAGGCTAAGGCGGGAGCGGAGTGAAGCCACCCATCCATAATATGAACCGTACTTGAGTCGCCATAAACCTAAGTATGATTGTTTTAACTCTTATTTCTATCATAATACCCGATTTATCATTTTACCCATAACACATAAAATGAATAATAGGCACCCTTAATAAATTGCCTTTCAAATTGAGGACCACTCACCCCTTGTAATATTGTGAATAATCTTGAATCTTGATCTTGAAAAATGACATGTCTTCAAGTTCAAGAGACTTCTATCAATTCCAATTAGAGCATATCGGAAATGTAGAAAACTATGCTTTTGTTCGCAGCTCTATCGTTACTAATGTAATATCAAATACTTCCAACGGAAAAGTACTTAGTTAATTACGTTTAATCTATTTAATTAAAAACTATCTATTTCTAATTTAGCCTATCACAGTCTACCGCTTGCGATAGCCCTCTCCCAATTTCCGCCATAGAACTCGCTCCTATACCTTCCGTATCCATTCAATCTCTGCTACCTTTTTCAGATCACCAGTCAACCACCAGCAAACTAGCTGGCCTTCTGTCTAAAGTCACCACAGTAAAACTTGGTAAAACACCCTTGCCGGCTTATTTCAACTTCAATTACCAGTACTGAATTCGAAAATCAGTTTTATGAAACAAATGGTGGCATTCATGGTGATGGCTGATGTCTTACGATACGAAGGTGGAAAATTTGTACCAGAGTTATCAGAGGTCTTGATTTCAAAATTCAATTAAAATAGTCCCGCGTTTCAAGGATTACTCAGTCGTGTGGCAATATTCAACATGATCTACCCGATCTTGTCCCAAGTATTTGGGGTCGACGCAACTATGTCATTCTCCTCCATAAATTCCTGTCAGATGTCATTTCCTCAGTCATTTCATTCCCTTCTTTGCCATATCATATTTCACGCAATCCATTCGCCTTTCATAGAGCTTACCTCTACTCCCAAAGCCCTCTATATTATTAAATTGAACCTTTTTAAAACATTTCTTTCATCTCTTCTCATACTATGTCAATAACACGACAGTCACTCGCTTCTCAATTTTTAGCGTGCGTCAATATTTTGGTTTCTAATTGCATTCCTTAGAAAACTCAACAACCTAGCTATAGGGTACCTACCTAAAACAATACCGTTGTCTAGTATTCACGTAATTTACTCGTACCAGTTAACGAGTAATACTATGGTGTGTACATTTAATCTACAAACCGCCCTACAACAATACGTTTCACAGACAGACACAGACACGTTAGTCCAATAAGATATACAGTGGTCTCTTATCCTTTAGGTGGGCTACATAGATACCTAAGCTTAGTTGATATAGGTAGTTACTTTAGGTCTTCTCCAGATTTTCAGTATACAGGCAGTTTGTTGCTCATACACTTAATAAAATGATTGGAAATAATAATACTCTTTATAGTTCAATGATAATTATCTAACAAAGGATCTAAAAATACACACATCAAAAAAGTCTAAGCAATATGCACAATCGCCAGACCTCAACCCCATGGAGCACGCATGGGACATGCTCCAGAGACGTGTTTTGAAGGACTTGGACGGAGTGACACCACTCAAAACCTGAAGGATTTGCTACAATTCCATTAGGAATGAATACCGCAAGATGACGTAAACAGTCTCATTAATTCAACGAATAATCGTTGCCAACAAGTTCTGAATAGCAGAGGAGGCCATACTTTGAATTAAATTGTCCTATTCTTTCACAATAACTCTTTATATATAAAATTTATAGATGTATCGGTGGGCACGTCATTGGGCGTCGAGCTCGTAGGCCGTACTCATGCAGTCAATTTAGCACAGTTTGGGAACTTACATAAACACCACTTGAATTTTGTAGCCTCAAACTTAATACTCAGTTGTATGTACCGGTCTTGCCGAGTGGTTGTACTCCTTTTACGGCTTGGATGCTGTTCAGCGGGTTCCCCTATATTATTGAAGCGTTAGCGTGCGTCAATATTTTCGTTGCCAAAGACGACAAATAACACTTCTATGAATGCCAAAATGTCGAGATACCTGAGATTGATTACTTCCCGCTTGCAACATCCCTACAGCTCTTTGCATTTCATCTGCCGTCAAACGACGTCGCTCCATGACGTAAAGAATATCTAATGATCAATTTTGTCGCTAACTTTATTTAAATGGTTGGTGAAGTTATGAAATCAAGACTAAACGTAGCAATTAAAACGCACTTAAATTCAAACTAATTCGCAGTCATTTGAATTTTATGAAAAAATAATACATTATCGATTTTTTTTTTACAACCATCCAGTATGTCATCAATAACAAAAAAGTTTACTTGCCTATGCGCTTTGAGTGAGTAAATACTTAGATATTAATTAATATAAATGGTAAATGTGTAATGTAATGCATGTTGCTTACTTTTTTGATGTGTGTATGAATGATAGATGAGAACGCGCGGAATGCTTGATGATCGAATGCGAACTGTATTAATTGCAAAATAATTATAACTTTGAAGCAAACAAAAATCACTAGTAAGTAATTTAATAATGTCGAGCGTAGCTCGTACATTATGTACTTATTAATTTTATCTATATGGAAAAGATACGAACATTATTGAATTACTTACTAGTTGTTACTGTACTTATTATACTTAGCTGTAGCTTTCCTTATGGATTGGTTATATACACACAACATTTTTGATTACTTATATAATTAGTATATGATATCAATATCAATACTTTATATACGCCCTTGAAGCCAAGTGTACAGCAGAGTGGAAATGACAGTCTGAAAAAGTTTAGAAGATGTTATAGGTACCTACAGATAACCAAGGGGGTTTGTGGTCGCAGCACTACTGTGACCGGTGGGTGTCACGCGGTACTGCGACGACAATCCTCTTTGGGTGAGGCCGTCAAGCTGAGTGCCACCATTGTTAAGGTGGTAGGTACATGTATGCTATGGTGACCCTCTTTCCTAAGACTTTGCCTTCAGCTTACCATCAGGCGGGGCGAAGTCAAATTGACGAGTCCTATATATAAAAAAAGAATAAACAGGAATCATCTATGTTGTATGATACAATTTTGTATACCACTTAGGTGGCAGTCAAGCACATGGCCCTCCTGGAAATATTTTTTTCACTTCTCATGCTCTTAAAATGTTACTTTAGTCTCTGCATATCGTGACTAAAGTTCCTTATTAATCTCTAAAGTATTTTTTTAATTTAATTTGAAAACTCCTAAACAGCCAATCACGGTGTTTGTGAATGGGAGGATTATCACCTTTTTAGTGATTGTGTATAGAAATAACCTCAAAATGACATTTGAAAAAATCTAAAAACTCATTTAATTTCGTGAAACACGATTAAAGATATTAATTTAATTAATTATTATGCATTTCCAATTAGTTTTAAATTATTTTTCAAGTTTGAATCTGTTGGCTAAATTTGCAAGAATTTACAGCGTAGGTACGGCACTTAAAAAAAAACCGCAGGACAAATTTCTTTGCAATTTGAATTTTGTATAGAACTTTTCTTAGGTTAGATTAACGATTAATACGTAATTTTAAGAAACTTTGTTATTATAAATATTATATTTTTGTATAAAACGTCGTTTCTTTTCCTCGCATTCAAAGTGAAAAGTAAAGTGTTTAACGTGGGACCAAACAACCAAACTATTAGCCAAAAAAAACATCTCGTGTCGTTTTGGCGTGTTTTAGTCCCTTGTTGAACAATCTACTATTACCGCTAGTACTATTATCTATTCTGTGCTATTACAGAAGTGTTGCAGAAATTTTACAGAAGTAAGAAGAACGATGAATTTCACAGAAGTATTCATTGTTACACTAAGAACCAATACACTGCCTAACAATCTGAATGCAAACAGGGAATTTTTAAAGTTGCCTTATCAACCTTAAAATACCTAGGTATAAAATTATGTGTTGCCTCCCATTAAACAAGCCAGGATATGATATTGGTATGTGTAATAGAAATTAATACCTCTTTTTATATGAAGCTGCACACCTTGAATGGATCCATTCATACTCCAGTAGGTCGCTGGAATTAACACGTACGGAGACGTATAACGAGGATCCATTTCCTTGGCTCAGCTCAGCAGAGGTAAGGATAATAACTGCGCTCCCGTTATTCAATTTCTAAGAGCCTAATTCATATAATTTAATTGAGATGATTTATATATATGGTTGAGATATCAAAGAACGGTTTTACAGAGTTGGTGCACGATACATCGAATTACTAAAATAGTTTCATCAAAAGTGATAATTCTGCGTAGGTAGATATATGTATATTTTGATGTCTGGGAGAAATCTGCGATAATTTATGCCTTGTTTATTGTATTCTATGTGTGATGTACAAAAATGTTAATTAATATCTATCTAATATTATCTACACCTCATGATAAGGTTTAATCAATAAGAATCGTTTTATCATACAACAAATTAATGCTTTTATTCCTTTCCTTTTGCTAATCGATAGTAGGTAGATACATATCACGAATAACAATCAATACTTACATGCTCACGACAATGAATTATTATTCTATTATATTCAATCCTCTTATATTAATTATTTCATTATTATGTGGATTCCTCTTATACGTATATTATATTCAATTATATAATATTCATATTTTTATATTTACTCAACGTGGAAAAAACAAAAGCCGGTAGCTGCATGTATTACCTTTTTCTGGCGGCAAAAACCAACCACAGATAATAAACCACAGATGCAATAGGTAAAATAAAAGAGTATTTATGTTGAACATGTGCCTGAAGTAGATACATATAGGTATGTTGAGGTTTAGGTATTAGATACAAGCTAACACTAATAAGCATTTGAGAAACGAACCTAATAGGTACCTACTCATTTAGGCATCAACTATTTATTATGCATCGTAAGTCCAAACTTGTTGCAAGGGTCTGAGGGTCTGATCTATGTTCATCAATCATGAATTCAACGATTAGATTGGATTTGGACCGCATAAATCCAGTCCACAAATTGCCTCGAACTTTACTAAAGTTTGTTCTACAATGCGTGCAAAGCTTGAACTTTCAATGGAAATGTCGAATGCAAAGCCGAAAATTAGCACCACAAAGCCGACGCGAAAGATTTTCGAGTGTTATTTTTACTGGTAGACAATATAAAGTGATTTGGTAAAGTTTTTTAATCTGATATAGAGAAGTAGGTATGATTATGTCGAAATCAGCGGCACAAATCACTTACTTCGAAGGGATTGGAATAATTAGTTAGTATAAAACATGCTTACGAGCTAATGAAAGGCCGCACTCCATCAAAAAATAAGACAATTAAGTCATTAACATTTTAACATAACATAAATTACCCAATCTTTTTAAAAGTTATGAAAATCTAAACAATTTTAGATTTGTCAACTCTCACACTAGCCATCTCCTGGGATTGGACGGAAGGAGTCCTGTGTGTAGGTACAACAACGCTATTATTTTTCTCTATTATATATCTACCGTATTTTTATCTTAAACCTTGCAAAAGCAAACTCACCGTTCTCGCAACACTCTAGTGATTATAAACAAAAGCAGAATAATAACTGAGCCCACCCATCGCATTGAGTATGAACCAAAGTTATCATTGAATAGATTAGTTCATTGCGTCTTTAATTTAAGTTGGATTCCTGTTTCTTCGGTCATCCTCTTTGTCTTGTTATATTAAATTCCTATTTCTCTTGGTGAATTGCCATAAGTTGAAAACATGGAACCGATCCCATTAATCTATTTATTTTAAGTTTCGTAAGTTCTACATTGGTTCAAAATTTTAAACAATGTAGTGATGATGCAATCGGGTCCCAAGATTTCAATGAATTATTTGTATTTTATTTTTTTAGAGTCATATATAGTCTCAAATACATTACTCTGTATTTTGAATAAACTTTAGGTACAAATAAGCTATTAAAATACATTCATTTTCTTACAATATACATTAGTAAAACATCAAAATTTACTGAGACTTTTATGATATCGTGTTTACTTTTTCTTTTGTATTTTTTACTAAAACTTGACCTCCATGATATTTCCGCCGCGTTTCTTCCAAAACATTTTTATTTAAAATTCTCTTACAACAATAGCCTTCTAAATATTGAACGTTCTACTTTGTTTCGTATGCCTGTCCTATAATGCTGTTGTCACAACAGCGAGTTAGGGCTAGGAGTAAACTATGTAAGAAATATATATACGCAAAATCTACCTATCGGAACTGCACAAAATTTATACATAGTACCTACCTACCTACTACTTTTTATAGCGGAAAATGGTCCCTCTGCATCGCACGAACTGTATCAATATAAAAAGCGGGTGAAGCTGCGAGCAATGGCTGCCAATCGGGTGAATTCCAAAAAAATAATGACTACCCCAATTATAAATACACAGTAGCATCTAAGTTAAACAACTATTAACATTCTTATACATTTTTACCCTTGGGTAAAAAGCATGACACTCAAATATGAGGAAAACTTGAATTTGTATTAAAACTTCAATCTTAACAAACACATCAAACTGGAATTTAGCCTTTATATGCGTTTAGATGTTGCCAAGGGAGTTTATGCTTTTAAGATTTGAGGAGTTGCATTACTTTAGCAACTACTTAGTACATTTACATTTAAAGCTCTCAGAAGACGAAAACTGTAGTCGTGGTGACCTACTTTTTAGCTCATTATATTCATTAGGCGAATAAAAACACAAAAGTTACTATTTTCTGACTTGATTAAAATGTATGTACACGTAAAATCCACATGGATTGCGGCATAAACATAATCAACTACATCTTTGCTTGTGTTATTCCAGACTAAAGTCCATCACAGTATCTATCAAATTTCAGTCAGATCTTGTGGGAAATAGTAACAAATACGCACACATACATTTGTTTCGACTATCTCGTTCGGTCTCAGCAAACGGTGAAAGGAGCCAGAGTATCAGAGCAGACCTAGGCCTCCAAAGTGCAAGTTTTAGATACAACCGGGATTGTATCTCAGCTCGGAATTACCATGGCTCTATTTGCTACAATTAAAGATGACGTAGATGTCAATTTTTTTTGCAACCCCTCAATATACATTCAAATGGCAGTCGCTTCATGGAAAATATCGAAGTTCTGCAAAAACCGTAGTTAAACTGGAATATGCGGACCCCGGACTCCGAGATGATAGCGGCGTAAGGTCAATGACGATTGAAATCTTTCAAACATGTAGTCTTCCTTTGTATAAATGAAATGTAGCCAGTACAATAGTCATAGGTGCATGGTTCCACCCACGAATTTTTAACATGATTAAAAAAAAGTCAAAGTCAAAAAAGTGGATGAAGATGGGGGGGGGGGGGGGGGGTGTGAACAGCTTCGGCTCGGCTTTCGATTTTTACAGTTTCTTTAAGAAATTGTAAATGTGACCCCTGGGCTTCCGTTGTCTCGTTTTGGCAGGAGGTAATTTTTTTTTGTTTTTTGTTTTGAGAATCTTTCTTTCCGAGTATTTACTTAAACGTTCTCAGATTATTATTTTTTGTAAATGAACAAGGGAAATACTCACACTCAGTACCGTTGCTGCTATTCGGATCATTATCATCTGATGATCGATAGGTATATAAAACATTTCCCAAGACCCACGAAAATTTTAAATGAATCTCCAATGTTTTTTTCCACGTTCAGAGTCTACATTCTAAGGCGTTGTATACCTTGAGATTTGTGCCGTTGTACGAAATTTAATTAATTTTCATAATATTGTTTGGAACCTATTATCTGAAATGTAAAGACGAACGAAATTTGTGGTCCGCGACTGAGACCTCCGAATCCTTGTAGGTACTGTTTCTGCTTTTGCACAACCCTGTAGATCTTTGGCTGGGCCAGGTTTAGGATGTATGACCGCTCTTACCATTACAAGGCTATGCAAAGCAATGTTAACTGGGTCAGGATTAGGATGGGTAATCGTTCTTAACAGTACGAGGTTAAGCGATATTGACAGTAGGTATTATCTATCTATCTATCTATCTATCTATCTATACTATTATATAATTGTAAAGTAGTCGTGTCTGTACATTGGAGATATTTAAAAAAAAATACTTGGAGTATGTTATATTAACGATACTGAACACGAAAATTTTTTTTTTGAATTCTTGTCTGTTTGTCTGTTTGTCTGTTTGTTCGCGATGGACGCAAAAACTACTGAACGGATTTCGATGCGGTCTTTTTTGTTAGAAAGGGCTTGCTCCAACTTAAAATCTTACGTTTGTTTGATCACAATCGGTTGAGTAGAACCAGAGATGTGAGCAATAATGTTGCTTTTTTACGTGAGATAATTTTTGTGGTATATTTTTTTATAGCTTATCATATATAAGCAACTATGTAAATAAATAGACTTTATTTTTACATACACAATTGTGTATACAGATTCGTATTTAATCAATAAATTAAAATTTGAGATTTTATTATTTAGTCACAAAAATACAACTAGATGGCGATCACGCATTTTTAAACAAGGTATGGTTTCGTTCACAACAGAGGTATATAAGAAAATATATTTTTTAATTCTATAATTTAGTTACTTCAAGATAACTAGATGGCGATCACGCAGTTTTGAACTAGATATAGTTTCGTGCACAACAGAATATGTGAGAGCTGTCATTTCGATTTCTAAAATATGTTACGGATTTTCACAATTTCATTTAATATCCTGAGTCTTCTTCATCCAAGCAAGCATTAATCGCAGTCGCATCCGAAGCTTTTTACCTTCAAGGCGAGGATCCGCTTTTACCAGTCTAACTGCGAATTTGGCTGAACCTTTCAAATTTCCCGTGAATCGACTACCATCTGACCTCCACAACCCACAGACGATATCGAAACATTGCATCTGGACCAGTTGTTGGACTTTTGAGGGCTTCAACTACCCGTAACGACTGCCATACAATAGCTGTTCGTATGGCAACTGAGACCGACGGCTTAACGTGATTTCCGAGGCACGACCAGACCAATGCAAATATCCATATTCATGCATACAAATATTTGCACTGAGCGGGAATCGCAGCCGCGTTCAGTACCGCTAAGCCACAGAGGCGGTCGACCCTTAACATCCTGCGTAATTCATACTAATATCATAACATAGCGAGTCTGAAACTCTGTATGAAAGTTGTTAGACTGTGCTAACATTATAAATGTAAAAGGAACCCTGTCTATCTGTCCGTTGCCTTTCACGCTTTAAACGCTGAACTGAACCGATGTTGATGAAATTTGATTAGAGTTTAAGAAAGGACATGGGCTAACCTTTATAGCCAATAAATAAAATGTTAACGAGTTAAACCGATTAAGGACTAAGGGAACAAAGAAGAGGCACTGAACAAAAGTAACTGGTATTACAGCTGTTCTGGTAGAAGTCGGTGCATAGCCCGAGAAACCATATATAAATTAATTACATCATAGTACTTCAGGCACATTAAACAATGTTGGCGCCGAATTCTAACAGTGTTTCTTGAAGTCGGTTTAACTTTATTATTATAATTTTATTTATTTTACCTTTATAGTGTGTAAGTATCTAACCGATTCATCGTTGATCATTTGCTTAGTTTGTTATTTGTTTTTATTATCAGTTTAACATCATGATTTTAGAGGCAAATACTCAAATTATGTAAAAGCAATAGAAACAGCATCTTTGCCTACATTTTGAAGATTTCCCTAGATTTCTAGATTCTTACTCTCTGAGTCCCGCCATCTGATTCTGACTCCCTTAGCCAGGCACCGCCCTTCCCTTTCCAACCAAAAAAAAATAAATAAAAATCCGTTTCGCAAATTATGGCCTTAACATATAACGGTTCTTCGCCTATTTAGTTCCCATAGTAGTAGAATTCTGAGAAATCCTGATACATGAATTCATATTTTGTGGTAGTGGCTATGGGTCCCTATAACTCAATTCCTGCCGGCTTCCCTTTGCATAGATGGTAGAGACGTTTAAATTCGATAAACTACATCGAGGTAAGAACTATCTTCCACCGTCTTCCATTTAGAAAATTTTCACCCTTTGCCACTCTTCTTCATCCTAGCGTCAATCCCAGTCGCATCCGAAGCTTTACAATTGGAGTCTAGGGTCAGCTTTTTACCAGTCTAACTGCGGATTTGGCAAAACTGCGATATTTTCTGTGAAGCGACTACCATATGACCTCCACAACCCAAAGATGATATAGAAGCATTGCATCTAGACCAGTTAATGGATTTTTGAGGGCCTCAACTACCCGTAACGACTGCCATAGATGTCTGTATGACAACCGGGACCGACGACGGCTTAACGTGCTCTCCGAGGCATGATCAGACAAATGCAAATACCCATATTCATGCATACAAATATTTGCACTGAGCGGGGATTGAACCCACGCCTCCTGCGTAGCGGCCGCGTTCACACACTTTGCCACTGTTATGGCTTTACTGGGGAACATTCTCCCTACCAGAGCCACTGAGAAAACGTACTTAAGGCTGATAAATGTTACTGCACTAATTTACACAATGTATACTGATTAATATGCACGTGCTGTAAAGTGTTATTATTAAGTTGTACTTTATCTTTGTTGTTGTTTATTTAGTTGTTAGTTGTTGTTTTAGTTGTTATTATTTAATAGAAAGCGCCTAGACATTCATTTTTTGAAAACGAAACAACATGATTGCTACCACAAACAAAGTAGGCGCTTTTTCCTGTAATTTTGAAGTTTTCTCTCAGGTTATTTCATTTATTCATTAATTATTAGTACGTTACATTTTAGGCATACAAATACTATAAGTTACATAAATATTTTGTCACAGTTATACCAATGACATAGAATATGTCCGCATTTGGATTATTTTTCAAAAAGGCATTCAGGTATTGCACAGCTCTGTAAGTAGGGCTACTCTATACCAAAAAACGCCAAGCTGGTGGGAAGTCCAGAGCTAATGCTGTCGCCGTCCAGCGCCACGCGTGTACCTGTCCGGCAAATAGAAGTGGATACATTCACGACCCGAAGGGTTGTCCACTTTAAAATTTAAATGCAAATAATAGTACATGAAGATGGACGGGTAAATAAATGGATAGGATCTCGGCATCAGATATCGGACTTCTTCGATATGGGATCCTTCTGAAAGTATACGCTATCCAACACCATAAGAATTAAAAAATTCCGTTTATCATTCAACGAATTGCGAACTTCCTTTTGAGTGAAAATTCATCAATGAATAAATCCTGATGAAATAGATAGACCCATAAGAGCTTGGCAAAAGGTATAGTGGAGTAGAAAAGAGAGACAACTGGGAAGAAACAAGGTTAGGGGCAGAGATGGGAGCAGAGAGTAGAATAGAAATGCAAGTTAGAAAGTCGAGTAGAGTGGCGAGTGGATAGGCAAGTTTTTTAAATGTTTTTTTAATGTTCTTGATGCTGGACAAATGTGTACATTCGTTCATATTTAGTCTTAAGCAATCAATCTTCGTATTTTGACATTTCAAAATGCTGCAATGGAGTTTGTTGCTCCACTAGCGCCTAAGAAGCGGTGGTAAATTTAGTTTTAAGTGGAATTTGACGGCAAAAGATGTAATCACATTGCTCAATTTTGCGAAATAAAGAATTTGAATTTGTAGTAGGGAGTCGAGTAGAAAGGCTATTAGAGAAGTGAATGGGAGGCAGGTGGAGAGGCGAGTAGAGTTGAGTAGAGACGAGTAGAGAGTGAAACAGGGATGTTTATAGAGGCAAGTAGAATATCGAGTAAAGAGTCAAATAGAGAGGCGAGAAGAGTATCTATTAAGCTCTCAATGCTCGACTCTGCGCTAAAATTTACGACACTACGCGATAAGCGACATCCACGCGCGAAGCCGCGGGCAACAGCTAGTAATGAATATATATATAATGAATAGTAACCGCGGTAGCCTAGTGGTATGGGTAATGGACTGCTGAGACGAGGTCTCAGGTTCGATCCCAGGTTTTCCATGGCACACACCAATAACTTTTCGATGCTTGTCGAAGTTATGTGTGTATTTATCGCAGGTTTATAAGTGCCCAGTTAATGACAATAGGCTCGCCACCTATTACATTGGGACTAAAACATAAACCGGCGAAATGTGGGTGCTAGCACCTCTGCCTACCCCTTCGGGGATAAAGGCGTGAGTTTATGTTATGTTATGTTATTATAATGAATAACGATTACGTTGGTGAAATATAATTTTATTGGTCCTAATAAGCTTGAAGATAAATATTTCAATCTAATTTTCCGTGGAGCAACTGCCTCTTATCGAAGTGCTCAATTTTAGATCAGGTTTTTTTTATTTTCAGGGCTCCATTTACCTGGAATCCACTCACTGTACGAGGGACGCAGGGGCAGTACTATTATCTATTCTGTGGCAGGGGTCTCAGTTTGACTCTAAATTGTGCTTCACCTTAAGACTGAACTGGCTAATCTTGCTCCATGCAATATACTAATCATACACTAACAGTTTCTTGAAGGATTATTAAAGGTGCCTAAAGATACAACATGTGATAATGTCATATGATTTATCGAAACGACACCACATTGTACTCAACCTATATTGATGTACGTAAAGAATACATAGAGTGACACGACGAAATAATGCACTGCACGTCAAGACAAAGCAAAAAAATGCATTTTTAAACGCGTCAGCTGCAGGGAATGCTTGTTACCTTGTTATGAACATAACGCTGTATCTAGACATAGTGATACTGGAAATGAATTGGATACCCTCTCTCAGCTACACTGCCTACACATCCTCATTATATCCTCGTGTTTGCCTGAAGTGCCTAACATTTACCTACATCTTTAGTAATTTTATAGAATGTAGGTAGATAACTACTCTCTATAATAACCCACCTGTGTACTTTTTGAAAGGCTGTGTAATGAGATCTTCTCTTCAAATATTCATTAGTTCATAGAAACTATTATTATCATAGAAATCAAATCCAGAAACCAATCACAAGATGTACATCGTAATTCGTACGGAACAAAGTTAATTATATTTCAGTCCTTAGTAGGTACTTTCCTCAAATAAAAATAGATTATTCCTACCTAACACACTGAACCTAATTATTCAAATGTTCAGGCTCCACATAACCAAAAATTTATTAAATTCTATGAGAAAATTGCGGTATATTATATTAAAGTACGTGATATTTAATTGTTCAAAATACTGCAAGCAATAAAAATTTGTCCGCGTACGGTATCTTATAAATCTAACATTACGTTTTCACCATTTCCTGTTTATAAATTCCTAATGAAGATTGAGAAATATAATCGTTTTCAACACTAAGGTAGTAGATAGATAGTGATGAAAGAAATAACTACTACACGAGGAATCATGATAAAGTTAAGCTACGTTAATGATATTTCCAGGACCCACTTTTGAACCACAACATTTGCAACTATAAAACTTCCTCTTCTAAGATCTTTTATTTTATTTTTATGTTTTATATCTTTGTGTATCGAGTAACAATTTAACGCAATTTAATCTAAAAAATAAGTATTGATCTTCCCATCTAAATTATTCAGTGTTGTTGTAAAGGAAGTAGGTATTTAAGTGAAATTCTCCTTGCCTTGTTGTCAGTGCCGAAAGAAATTTCAAAATCAACCCATTGTGTCTATTCTAGAATAGTAGAATCGATAAAATATTCAACCACTTTTTATTCGTTTGTACCGGACAAGTGCAGGGATGCGGACACAACATGCTACGTACAGAAATAGGTACATCGGACGCCACTTTATTTGAAACGAAATTGTTATTATGCAATAAATCCAGCCCAAGCAATATTCAGACGAACGCTTCGTAAAATGCATGTTTAATTTCTATTTAAAAATGTGGCAATAGGGAGAGACCATGATGTCGGTACATCCGGGATCAGGTAGATGGGTTCTCCGTCTGTGTATTTTATGGAGCGGTAGACATGGTCTGGTAAAGAAGTTCAAATCTGTGCCACAGGTTAGGTACCCGAAAATATACATAGCCTATACATAGAAGTAATTAAATCTAAAATGTACGAGTACATTTATCTCGTTAGGTAAATTCACAAAGCACATTGCCTCCATTCCTCAAATTTGTGGCACATAGGTACGTTGAACAATTGTAAGTACATACCTACGTCGTATACGATGCAATGATCTGTAATTATAATTACAGATCATTCCATTAATAGGGCTGTGAACTGTGCAAATTTAATTCCCGGCCATACAGTATGAGGCTACGAAACACCATGCGGTTTTAGTCGATTCGAATACGATATACCTTATCGATAGAACCAATAAGAAGAAGCTCAAGGGATTTCCGCACGCAAAAAGGGCCTCATCAAAAATGTTTGGCTCAAGCCAGCCTTTCCTGCAAGCTAGTAGGTGCCTCTGCTGATTGAGAGACGAAGTTCTGGTGTTGGCTTTCCTCTCGGGGTTGACTAAGGGGAAAAGGGGTGAGGCCACTTTCGTAAAATCCAAAATAAATAAAATACTTAGGAATTGTAGCGCGGGATTAGCGCTTCGATGAACATAATGAACATTGTCTGTAGACATTATTACCTATATTTAGACATAATCATTCCGGTTATCATACAAATTGAATCTTAAAACGAATTTGCAATATAAGTATTACGTATCCCGTACTCTCTCACGCACATATACACACAAGACGGAAAAATACGATTTCGATAGGAATTTTTTTGAATCAGTCCAGACGGGACTCGATCCCGCGACCTTTCCCATACAGGGGGAGTGCACTGAGTTACCAAACCACGCCTGAACCGGACCGATTCAGTCATTTATTAACTTTATATCTAAATCATAATGTAAATCATTACCCATGAATAGTCCAGCTTTAAACATAAAATCATTCATAGTGATCGAGCGGTTTTCAAGTTAATAAACGTGATTAATTTTTATTTATGATCATTTAAAATCTGGTTTAATAGAACGATGATAAAATTATAATTTAACCGAAATCATATAACGATAATTTTTGTAAAGAGAGCAATCGTTCGTAAAGAATGACGAGCGTAACTGACTGGCCTGCTGATGATTATAATGATAATTTATCATTATCATTATAATGCATGGAGTCAAACAGTTTAAAAAATATTAAAATGTTTACACCTCTCTACAAAATTTTCTTCACAATAAATCCACCGAGCGTTGAGAAGAAACTACTCTAGCAGAATCGCATATATATAATACATGACGATACCTATTTGACAAATAACATTGATCTTAATGTAACAATGTAAAGTATTTCATAAAGGTCGGTATTACCATTATCTTATTATCTTTTTATGTAATTTAAGAAATATTATATAAGCTGATCACACTGAAATATTTCTACGAGTAAAAGATACACCTCTATCTTTAAAGATACTGTATGTAAATACTTTGGAAAAAAACGAAGGGCATCCATAATTCGATTTATTGAGTTTCTGTGAGAGAAACGAATACTTCGGTCCTTTGAGTAAACGTGAGATGGATATAGAATAATGTTTTTAAATTCAGGGGACAATTTAATTATCACGTTATTTCACTTTTCACAAGTACACTTTTAAAACAATAGTACCACTAGAGCTGGCTGGGACAGATGTAAGTAGAGTAGGCCTTTGTTTATTATTTTCCTTTTTGGCGATATGACTTATTTCTTGTTATCAATGCCTTGTGTTTCAGGGCCCCACTAAGTATGTTATTCGGAACCCATGACAAATTCAGCTGCAAGATGTACACTTGTTAATTGCCAAATGAGCTTCTAGCCTAGGCTATGCCCCAAGGGTTAGGAGATCAGACGGCAGTCGCTCCCATAAAACCAAGTGGAGGCGAAGGAGTAAGTAATTAGAAGCTCATACATCAGAATGTATGAGCCTCGGATGCAACCGGGAACAACACTAAGATGATGATGAGTTAGTTCAGTTAGTAGCTAAGTAATCAGTCGAGTAATTATGGAATTTCGATAGAGATTCAACTTTCAATCTTCACTAATTCTCGGTGATTGGCAACGATTACTTATTGTGACAGTGAGATCAACTTTCGTCTGACCGCTGAGCTTCGAAAAGAGGAGCGTGAGACGCTCGTGTTACAATAAGCCTGATCACCAATTAGCGTGAGAGGTTAGCGCAATCCAAAGATCATGGATCAGTGGCGGTATTAACAGTAGGCTGAGTAGGCTGGAGCCTATAGCGGCAGATTTTAGGGTGCGGCAAATTTCATAAAAAAAGTCATATCCGGGCTGGACTACATTTAAAATCCATGACCCTGCTGTTCATAGAAGTATGAGCTCTATCTCACCTTCATCGCGACTACCGCATTTTTCCAGGGTCTTAACGCATTGCTATTTTTTATTTATCGGGCCCAAGATCCCCACCAATACTCGAATCCCCGATAGCGATCCGGCGAGGACACACGCCGCGTCAAAGAATATCGTGTGGGAATTCCGTAATGGTAAAATTATCGTGCGCTGTGGAGCTTCTACACGTGACTGGCCTTCAGGGTCTCCGCCCATATTGGACCACCCATATAGGGCCATGGACCGAACGATTCGCGCGTAAGCTCCAGCAGGAATCATCCGGCCCTTTCATGTTGGGTAGCAGCATTGTCAGAGCGTTAGCTGTGCCTTTCAATTAAGGAGCCAGACTTCGGAAATACTCTCTGAAGTACGACCGGCTGTCACACAAGTGCTGGGCACAAGCACCAAATTTTTCATCTGGGGCTTGACGCCAATAGGAGTGTCTGGCTGTAACCCTCAGTTGCGCACGCCGAGCCCCATGGAAGAACATGGCCTCGGTTTTGCGAAGAGCCACCTTAAGACCGAGCTACCGGATCCGTTCCACGACATGGGCAACCGCGGTCGTGGCTTCCAGGGTCGCTTCGCGGCGGTGCGGTAGAACACAAATCATAAAGTAGCAATTTCAGGATAAATGTAATTAATATGATTGTGAACTAAACTAGCGTATTGAATCGAATCTTGAAAGGTCAGTTGGGGTGGCCTACTAAATTTGTAAATCCGCCACTGTCATGGATATAGGGGCCTTTAACACATACCTATTGCATTATACAACCCGTTTACTTTAAGTTTGATCATCGATGTAACGTCACCGACGACGACGCCAGGTCCAACCCTTTCATTAAATTGACAATCATCTGAATATTTAAAACTTTACTTCACCGGCCATCATTATTAACTTCATCGCACAAAAAAAAAAATCTTAAATCAAAGATTCGTTACCAAAAAATGTGAGGTCATTAAGAAGTACCTAATAACCAACCGCATGTTGCTATTATTGCTGGAAATTGTATAACCCAAATCATTTACATTTCAGCAACAGAATCAGTTACAGTAAAGCAGTAGGTAGGATATCAGTTTCAGTCAATAACAATAAAAGTTCAATAACACTGCCAAATAGACATCAATGAATTTTAAGACGAGCATATTGCAAGCGGGGCAGCAATAAAGAATCAAATTGAATAATAAAACCAGTACCTACAGGCAATACAATAGCAACAGATATTCCACATGAAACAACATTATGAAAAAAGTTTAGGTATGCTACTGCTATAACGAAAGGGCAGAAATAACAACGAGAAATATTCCTTAGAAAGTCTGTTACGCACATGTGTGACTTCCTAAATAATTGAACAGCTGTTGCGCTGGCTAGCCGTAGGCTCTCTTCAACTTAAATTGTTTAGTGACAGCCAGTGGACATAACAAGGACAAAACGATGATTTTGTTGATTTAAATAATATTGTTGTATGGGGAGACGGAATATCTTCTTGGGTAAAATAGATTATCGTACCTGCACTACTACTTATCGATAGGCTCAGAACATATATCTTGGACCTTAAATCTGCTCAAAATTGGTTCTATATGTACGCGCAGTATACGTTTCTTAGGTATCTTTTGAGGTTAGCATGGGGTGCTACTGCGGTGGACGAGCTCGAATTCACCGAATATAACATTACAAAATAATCCACACGCCACAGGGGTTTGTTTGTCTCGCGACTTAAGCCCAAAATACGTGTCCCAAGTTATACCCAACTACTGACGTCCTTGGGCCCAACTGTTAATTGATTGATATTAATTTATGAACAATCATTATCATTGTCCGAACCTTTTTTCGACCTCTGTGGCGTGCGTAGAGGTATACTTAGCGTTCGACTGCTAAGTCACGCGTTCGATTTCCGCTCATTGCAAATATTAGGTTACCTATCTTAATCCCGAATTGTAATATTCCGAATATCATAATCCAGAAAACTTTTGGCAAATTTTTCATAATCCCGGTTTTTCAAATTCCGAAGTTTTATTTGCCATATAATCGCAACTCCAAATTTCATTTGCCCATTTATTCATTTGTACACACGAAATCTAAATGCACAAAATCCAGATGACCGTATTCCATATGCACGAAAGCCCAATTTTTAAAACACAAATTTTTAAAATGCAATTAATTGATATCCAGTTAATTGATAACCAGACAAACAATATCCAGATTTTTAAACTAAAACTAAACCTCATAATTATGACGTCTACTAACTACAACTGGAGACCTACTGAACAAAACACACGTTGCCTTAAAAAATATATGTATGCATGTAAGCAAACAAGCATGCATGCAGGCAAGCTGGCAATCAAA